>JAJPUD010016698.1:0-13809 GCA_023553655.1 Myrmecobius fasciatus
TTCCTTCCTTCCTTCCTTCCTTCCTTCCTTCCTTCCTTCCTTCCTTCCTATTTTAAATCTCTCTGTCTCCTTTCTTCTCTTCCCTTAATCTCTTTCTTTCCTTCATTACTTCTCACTGTCACCTTTGCTCTCATGAGTCCACTTTCCAAGTCCACTATTCTTGGCAGAAACAGTTATTAGAGACCTTCCTGTACTCTCAAAAGCTGATGATTCCCTTGCTTCTCTTCAGAAATCCGCAGGCTTTATTTGATTTGAAATGGGTCCGGGAGGAGAAAAATAAAAAAATAATAGCCTAGGGTAGCAGAAGGAAGGTTAGACTTGGGAGCCGGAGATGTGAATTTTATTTTATTTTTTGCTCTGTTACTGTCTCTGGGCTTTTGTGTCTATATTTCCTATTTTCAGAGAGTTTTATACCCGATAGCAAATTGAGATGTCCTGCCTCCCAAACCTTGAGCAAGGGCTTCGGGAAGGAGCTGGAACTGTAATTCCAGCCTGTTTTTCTCAAGCCTGACTGTTCTTTTCCTTTGACCACACTACTTCTGGAATATGTAGGAATTTGGCTAGCACCTGATGGCACCCTAAGACTTAGAGGTACAAAATCCTAAGTGGTTCTTAAACTTCTTTTCTGTCACAGACCCTTTGAAGCCTACAGACCCCTTCTCAAAAGAATGTTATGAAATAAAATACATAGAATTACAAAGGAAACCAATGATGTTAAAGTACAATTATTAAATGAAAATAGAAAGGGCATGGACTCCAGGTTAAAATATACTCCTGATCTAGCCTTCATTTTACAGATAAAGAATTGGACATTTAAGGATGTTTAATGATTTCCCAGTTCCCTTATCCATGAGCATTCTGGGATCTAAGATCTCAGGGCACTTGGTCCAGCCCCAATACATATTCTCCTTGCTCAGTCCTTAATGATTTTAGTATTGTAGACTAAAAGCCAAAATATGACCCCATTGGTCATATAGTCCAACTGCTCATTTACAGATAAGAAAACCAAGTACCAGGAAAGTGAATTAACTTGCTTAAAGTCACAGAGGTAGTAAGTGACACAGCTGGCTATGAACCAAGAATTTTCTGATTTTGTATTTGATTGCATTTACACACTCATACACACACACACACACACACACACACATACACACACACACATACAGTGCCTCTCTTTCTTCCCTTCTTTGACCCAAGATATGTTCCAGACCCTTGGAATGCAGGGCATCAGGATTGTTCCTCGGGAAACCACAGAATATCGTTTGATTGCAGAGAAGAATAGGTTACCTCATCTTGCCTCACAGGGCGGGGGTGTCTAAGTGTTTGCAGTTCCCACTTCAAGGCATGCAGGGTTCTAATAAATATTGAGCCAAGGGAAAAGATCTTTATCTGGAGCATTTTCACAAATAAGGAAAAAAAAAGGATTAAGACGGGGTGAATGTAGGAGTACCAGCCC
This sequence comes from Myrmecobius fasciatus, assembly GCA_023553655.1. Taxonomy (NCBI): domain Eukaryota; kingdom Metazoa; phylum Chordata; class Mammalia; order Dasyuromorphia; family Myrmecobiidae; genus Myrmecobius; species Myrmecobius fasciatus. The sequence goes on from JAJPUD010016698.1 coordinate 1,457, forward strand.
TTGCCAGAATGAGATAGGAGACCTTCTTCTCTAAGCACCAGGAACAACCCCAAAACAAATATTCCACCACTGTTGACCTTAGCAATGTCTCTGTAGTGAAAGGCAGAAAGGACTGAGAGGGCCTGTGATTAAAAACAAGTTATGAAGCAGAAGGTGCTTGGATGCCAGCAGAGCTATTCTGGGCCTGCCTCCCACCACCAGTCCAGGACGCACACTTTCTAAAGGTGTTATCAGATCTGGACTGCTGCCCATCTCATGGCAGCAGTGTGCCCTGCTGGGGTCTGGTATATGACGCACATGGATCCTTGTGGCAAGCTGAAGCACTGTCCTGCTGCCCGGGGCTGATGGCTCTGACTGGCAGAAATCAGCCAAAGGGGCTGCCAAGTCATTTTCAGCATCCCCTTCTCCACCTTTTTTCCTTCTCCCTTCCCACATTTCATTTGCTCCTTCCTTGTTATCTAAAGAAAAGGTTTGTGTGCAGACCTGAACTGCACACCTCCAATTTGCCTATTGCCAGTCTTGGCACTGGGATGGCAGTCATGCTTCTGAAAAGTCCTTTCAGGACCCTTTTCCATCCAATCCTCATGCTCTGGGGATGAAGGAATATAACTGGGTATATCCAACACTGACTGTAGATTACCAAGTTACTGTGCTTGGCGTTAACCAAATATGACCCTCACCTTCCTCCTTCCATTCTAAGTTTTTGGGTTCTGTTGTTATTTAGGGGCCAACTTGCCCAACTAATTGCTTTTCCCCATTACTTTGTAGATGCAGGTCTAGTCATTCCCAAAATAAAGAGGTTCAGAAGTTTTTTCTTGAGTTTTATTTAAAAATAGTGAATTCAATTCATCAAGCATTCACCTGTTTTATGATGAGCCCTACACTGGACACTAGTTGTCCAAGGTTCTTAAACTTGGGGAAGTGTGCTGGAATCAGCTTGTTCAGACTAGAGCTGATTGTTAACTATTCCCTGTGAGCATTTACATCTCAGAGATTAACAAGCATAACAAATCAGGGCTTAATTTATTGCTTTGTAGATTTTTATTGCTTTTGTAGATTTTCTAAACTTAAGAAATTGATGGCGAAAATGGTAATACTGCAAATGAAAATTATAAGTATGTTACAGGGACATTTTTGGTAGAAGATGCCAATTGTTAAATATTACCTTTGATAAGATATATAAATAAAACAATTGGTGAAGAAGTCATGGGGTACAATGTAAATAGCAGAGAGTTGGAGGCAGAAGAGCTAGATTCAAATCCCACTTCTGCATTTTACCATCTATGACCATAAGCTATAAGCATCTCTTAGTAGTAGTAGTGCTAATATCAGTACTGGGGGCTCTGGAAATCAAACTTCTGAAGTCAGAATTTGATAGGATGGCCATAATTGGCCTTCTTCCTTCAATTTTGAGAGGGAAGAGAATATATGGCCCTTCTGTAAAGGCAGTTTAATCAGGAAAAGGTACTGTAAATCTCCGGATTAGCTCTAGAGAGATTTTCAACTTCTTTCAAGTGAGGGAAACTTCCAAAAAACTTTCCTTTGCTGCCTTAAATATCCTCCTCTTTTCCTCCCTTCATTCTTTTCTTTCTCCTTCCTTCCCTTATTTCATCTTTCCTTTCCTTTCTCCTTTCCTTTCCTTTCCCTTCTCCTTTCCTTTCTCCTTTCCTTTTTCTTCCCTTATTCCTTTTCTTCCACCTTCTCTCCTTCCATTCTTTAATCCATCCTCTATCCATCCCTTTTTTCTTTCCTTCCTTTTCTCCCTCTCTTCCCTTATTTCTTTTCTTTTATCTCTCCCTCCTTTCTTCTCTCCTTCCTTCCTTCCTTTTTTCATTTCTCCCTTCCTTCATCTCTACCTCCTTCCCTTCTTTAATCTCTTCCTTCATCCTTCCCCTCTTTTCTTCTTCCCTTCTTTTCTTCCTCCCTCCTTTTTCTTTTACCCCTTCCTTTTTCCCTTTCTTCTGTTATTCCTACCTTTCATTCCTCCTTTCTTTCTTTCCTCTCTTCATCCCTCCTTTTTTCTTTTTCCTTTCCTTCTTCCCTCTTTAGTCTCTTCCTATATCCCTCTCTCCTTTCTTTCCTTCCTTTCTTCTATCCTTCCTTCCTTCTTCCCTCCTTCTCTTTTTTCATCTATTCCTCCATCTCTCCCTCTCTTCCTCCCCTTTCTTCTGACCTTTCTCCTTTCTTTCCTACCTCCCTCTTTCCTTTTCCTCCTCCTTCCCTCCCTCTTTCCCTTCTTTCATCTTTTCCTCCACCCCTCCCTTCTTTCTTTCATTTTTCTTTCTTTTCTTCCTTTCTCCCTTTCTTCCTTTCCAATTTCTGGCAAGGAGAAGAGTTTTTGATTGTACTCTGTCCCTCTGTTTTTTATGGAAGCATAAAGGAGAATGTTTCTTATAAAGGTTCAACAGACCTCCCAAGCTGGACATTACCTAAAGCTGCTTTTCCAATTATTGCCCTGAAAGTTTGTTTAAAAATTCAAATTACTAGTTCTCAAAACTACTAACATGTTGTTGAAAGATATAGTGTCTATGAGCCAAAATTTTCCTTTCTGTGAGACTTCTAGAGCTGTGTCTACTACCCAAACTAGTTGTTTGCAGGGCGGGAAGGGCGGGAAGGGCGGGAGGAGCCACTAGCTGTATTTCATCATGCTATGGGATATTGGTAGGGTTGGGGAGTTGAATTTAGTCAATAACAGGTTGTGTAACCAAATGCTATTGTTTTTCCAAAACACTTTAAAATGAACTTTAAGAACCTCCCTTCTCTTTTTAAATAGACAAGCAACCAATCATTTTAGGGGAAAATAGATAAGTCTTAGCAAACAACTGGTGACAGAGAATTTAGTTACTAGTTTTTTGTTTGGTTGGTTTCCCCCCAGAATTCCTGGTTGTTTGGTAAACTTCAGTCAAGTCTTTTTGGAGTTTCTTGCTTAGGGAAAGTAATTTAGTAAAATCAGGTAATATATAGACAAAGGAAAGAGTTACACAACCCCTATTTTGTTTCCATTTATCAGTTAAATGTTAAAAGGCCAATAAGGCATGAATGGCTCTAAAAACGAAAGGTAGAAGAAACATGGTTAAGAGAAAATTAGGCCCTAAGGTAAGTGATGAAATAATAAGCGGCAAATTTCCAATTGCAGAAGAGAATTACATCCCAGGAAGTTCAAAGAATTTGAAGGTGTGAACATAGTACTATTGTCAACAACCTGGCAGGTCAGGACGCTGGAGAAGGACAAAGATTTTCCCATTTTTTAGAAAGGGACAAAGGTTAGACTCAAAAAACTACAGAAAGCTTGACATTAATGTCTAATCAAGCATTCATTGAGTATCTGCTCTATATGAGACATTGGCAAAAAATGGTCCCTGCTTTCAAATACCCAGAAAAATTCTAGAAGAGAATTTCTTCTGCTCTATTATTATTAAACAGATGGTTTGTGAATACTTAAAAAAAGTGCTGATTCCTCCAAGCCAGCATAGGTTCCCTCAGAATAAACCATGCCAAACTAGTTTAATTTACTGTTTCATGATATTACTAGACTGGTAGAACTAAAGATATAATAGTTCCCACTAGTTTTAGCAAGGCATTTGAAAAGTTTCTCAGGAGATCCTTCTGGACAAGATGGAAAAATATGTCTTCAGATCAGTAGCAGAATATGACGAATTAATATTTCTTTGAACAACCAACCAAAATATATTGATGAATTGATGTCAGTAGAAAGGAAGGTTTATAGTTGTATGCAATAGATCTTTGTCCTTGTCTTTTTCCAGTCTAACTATATGTTCAAATACATAAATATATACATATTCAAATAAGAATGTTAAAAAAAACTTTGTAGATGACATGAAGCTGGGAGCACTGCTACCACAGATAACAGAATCAAGATTAAAAGTGATCTCATGATAAACTTGGATATGAAATTTAATGAGTAGGCATCTAAAGCTTAGTATTTTTTTCAAAAGTTTATTCATATCACTACAGCAAGTGGGAGAAATGATTTGACAACAGAGATATAAATATGAAGTGACCCCACTATTCCTCAAGTTAATATAAACATAAAGATATATGGGTTTGGGTACTTTCTCCACCAATGTAGATCATACTCTTTGCATAGACCCATAATTAGGAAATCGAGCACCTAAGGCAAAATCAGTCCACACTGTATTTCAATTGAATAGGGGAAATGTTTTATTTTATTAAAACAACTCCTTTTTTTATTAAAAGCTTTTTATTTACAGGACACGAGTGATTTTTCTACATTGACTTTTGCAAAACTTTTTTTTTTGTTCCAAGCTTTTCCCCTCCTTCCTCCCACCCCCAACCCCTAGATGACAGGTAATCTAATACATGCTAAATATGTTAAATTATATGACAAATCCAATATATGTATACATAGCTATACAGTTATCTTACTGCACAAGAAACATCAGATCTAGAAAGAGAGGAAAAAAAACCAACCTAAGAAGGAAAACAAAATGCAAGGAAATATTCACAGAAAGTGTAAAACAACTTTTTTATTGATGTCTTTTGACTCTGTATGACAGTAATTTCCCTTCTCCTAATTGCATCCTTTCTTAAAACAAAACAACTAAGCAAAATGTCCCATACATTGATCATATCTGGTAATATTTACATTATTCTGTTTTGGTAAAACCCCTTCCTCTCTGCCTCAAGGAAGGAAGTATGTTGTTCACTCTCTGTCCTTTGTCACTTTTATTTCTTTTCCAATTAGTCAGTAGTTTGACATATCTTTAATATTTTTGTATTTATATTTTGTGTCATACCGTAATCTTTGTGCATATAATTTTTCTTAGTGCTGTTTATTTTACTGCATCAGTTGATAGTCTTTCCATGCTTCTCTGAATTCCTCATATTCATCAATTCTTACAGTATCATAACATTTTATTGCTAAATTAGACAGTATCTGTAAAACACTTAGTGAAGTGCCTGACACATAGTAGATAGTTAATAAAGGCTTATTCCCTTTCTTTTCCTCCCCATTTATATTCATATACCATAGGGTTTTGTTTTGTTTTTAGCTATTCTTCAATTGATTGAGCATGTTCTATTTTAAGTTCAGCACTTGCACAAGAGAGCTGCTCGAGATATTTTGGGAGGGTTATGTGACCAGTAGTAGAATCACTGGTCAAAGAATATGGACAGTTAAGTTAATCAGTTCAATTCCAAATTGATATGTACAGTGTCTGACCACTTCATATCTGTAAGGACTTCAGTATAATTGTCTTCCCATAAACCCTCCAGCATTGGCTGCTCCCATCTTTATGAATTTGCACAATGTGAGGTGAACTGTCAGAGTTGTTTTAATTTTATTTTCTCAATTAGTGATTTAGAGCATATTTTGATGCAGTCATTTAAGGTTTGCAATTTTTCTTTGAAAACTATTCTCTATTGTGGGTATTTTTGATATTCCCTATGTATATATATATATTCCCTATATGTTTTGGTTATCAGAATTTTATTGATATTTGACTCAAATATTTTTTCCACTTTGCCATCTCTTCTACTTCTGTCTTCATTGATTTTTGTTATGCAAAACCTTTAAAATTTTATGTATTCTAATTATATCTTTATGCTAATCCTTTAGTTAAAAATTCTAAGGATGTTCTAATTTAGAATAATTTGTCACCTGTGGCTATCTAAAGGAAAAAATGCATTAGCATAACAAATGAACTATGGTTTGGAGTGGATATAAATTCCTAGAATGCCTTGGAAACTATCATAGATATTCTGGGAGCCTCATGTGTAAGTGGGAAAGGTTGCATGTTCAAGGTATTCTATTATCCCCATCTACTCAAACTTATACCTCACAAATCCCCACTGAATTGAACTAACTTTGCCCGAAGTGCTCAGATCTCTAGTTATGGTTCTATGTGGAGAGAATAATCAACATTGATGGAGAAATTATCTGAATAAAAATCACAAATCTTTGAAGAATGTCTTATTTAACATTTTTGGGGGGAGGTGGGTTAAGAATCCATACTAACTTTAGACAGTTATATTATATCATGTTGTCAGTCATGTCACCCACTCTGGTCTCTAGTCAACCAGATGATAGTCAATTCATAGAATCATAGATTCAGAACTGTAATGGATCTTAGAGACCAGCTAGTCCAATTTCATCCTTTTATCCTTTCCCACTAGTGCTCCCTTTTTGCCTGAGAAATTTTTACATGGTCCCAGTTCACGTATATAAAATGTATATAAAATAGGTATGCAATTCAAACATTTACTGATAATAAATCATAATTTCACAACTCCCACATTCAGTTATGAAGTCATGAACCATAGTTTAAGAAGCTTTCTTATATATGAGGTAACTGAAGGCTAGAGATAGTCAATGACAAGGTCATATAAGTGGTAGAAAATAGAATTTGAACTTAAGATACTGACTCCACAGTCTGACGGTTTCTAATTCAAATCAAATTAACTTGATAATATAGCATAACAAAAGTCACAATAAACCATCTCCAACACTTCCCCACTCCCCTCCCAAAAGAAGCTAGGGCACATTCTGCCATAAATGCACACACTATCAACAAAGGATCACACAGGAGAGGATCACTCACAGGGAACACAAGTGAACAAAGCACAATACCTGCTTCACCTGCCTTCTGTGGCCAATGGAGTAAATTGTTCTCATCTGCCCATTCCATCAGGGGAAGTATTTACATGCTTGGGGTAGATATTCCCTAATTCACTGAAGGGTTTGGGACTCTTTGGTTACCCTCAATCTGGTTTAGCTCATCTGCCAAAATGGTTTATGAGGGTGTGGCTGCTGAGTGTGCTACAGCTTCTTGGAGCCACAGGTGAGAGTTAAATGGATCAGGTGGATACAAATATCTTTAGATACATGTATTTTCCTATACATATAAGTAAAATATTTATATGTTGTTGAGTTATTTTGCATTGTTTAATTCTTTGTGACCCTGTTTAGGATTTTCTTGGCAAAGAAAAGAAATACCCTGGATACCCTCTCCATTTCTTTCTCCAGTTCATTTTACATTTGAGGAACTGAGGTAAACAGCATTAAGTGACTTGCTCAGGATCACATAGTTATTAAGTGTTTGAGTCCATTTGAATGCCTAAAAATGAGCCTTCCTGATTCCAAACTTGGCACTCATTCACTGACCTACCTAGCTGTCTTGATTGAAGTCTTAATTATTCTCTAATTATTCCATAGATACACATCTTGTTCCCTATGAGTTGCTTGAGAACAGAGAACAAGTCTTCTTATTTGTAAACTTCTACAGTAGAATTATAGTTTTAGACTTTAAAAGGAGGTTTTTTCAGGTAAATCAGAACTTTTTCTGATTTTTAAGGTAAATTTTTAAGGCAAATCAGAGTTAACTAAAAAACTTTTCAGTCTGCTTTATTTGTTAAAAACAAAAATACCGTTAACACTTTCTGAAACTCATTTTCCTGTCTTTCTGATTAAGAGTCTTTTTGAGACCCAAGAACATCATTTTCATAGTGTACATCTAAAGAACACTTACAATTTATAAAAGATCTAGTGAGGCAGAAAGTACAAGTATTTGGTAGAGGAAGAAAATGAAAGGAAGGTTGTTAACGGACTTTACTGAGGTAGTTCCTCAACTAGCAAAGGTCAGAGTTAGCATACAGCCCATCATCTACATGCTGCCTCATTCTAAACAATGGTCTTATTGTATATGCCTGCACAGAGAGGTACAGAAGGGGTAGAAGGTTGATCTGAGCACATCTAGCACATCTGAGGATGTGCTAGACTTGGGATATCTGTCCTGAGCATTGAGTTCTTGAATAATTTCCCATCACCAGTTTGACTTCTTTTAGCATTTTCTCTCTATAACTACCTAGAGGTTATCTCCATCAATTATTTTTTTCTTCAAATACAAGACAGCTTTTATTTCAGACTCAAGGAATATAATATCCAAATCACCTCTACTCACAGTTTAAAGACCCTTTCCTTCTTCTTTCCCTTTCCAGGAAAGTAAATTCCAGATCCTCTATAATTCTCCAAATTGATAGTGCTGTCCTATGGTTGAAAGCCCTTCCAAAAGAGCCCATAAGTGGGGCCAGAGTATTAACCTCATTTCTCTTTCTCTCCCCCAACTTTGCATATCTCTTCCTTCAAGACAACTCCAAAGCTTCCATCCACAGGAAACCTTTTCCAATTTTCTTAGCAGTTAGAGCTTTCTCCTCTAAATTTGTCTTCTGTTAACCCTATGTTTCTCATACTTAGTTATGATTATATGTTGTCTCCCCCATTGTAATAGAGGGTAGGCTCCTTGAGGGTAGGCTCCATTCTTGCCTTGCCTGGTGCATAGGAAACCTTTAACAAATGCTTGTCAATTCTTGATTGATGGCAGTAGTAGAAAAGGAAGATGCAGTTTGCATCAGGACCCTATTTCTCTTTGCCTTTCCAATTCTGAAGCCATGCAGGAGTTTTGGGTCACCTACTCCAGTGGAAAAACCCCTCTTTGAGGGTCCTGGTGAATAGGGTTCTCATTAACTGAGCTTTAACTTTTTTCTTTTAGGATATTTTGTAAAGAATTAAGAAAATGAAATTCAGATGTGAGAATTAGAGTTTCAAAGTAAAAAAGGACATAGTTTGATTATTAAGTGAATGATTCAGTTTGACAGATAAAATTTATTAAATGAATACCATGTTGCTATGCTAAATACTTTAGGAAGATGCAAGAAAGATAGGGTTGGTTCTTGTTCTCAAGGAACATAGCGCGTATTTGAGGATTGACCCATGATTGGTGATTGCCCCAGCTAGCCCTTCTTTGTGGCATGGTCCGACCACTGCACCATCTCTGCAACAGCCCTCTCCAACTTCTTCCTTATCCCCAGTTCTCAACATCCTTGGAAAATATTTCAATCTACTTCCCTATGGCCCAAGTCACCCCACCAGCAAGAAAAGTGCTCCCCCCTCAGTACCACTTCTCTATGTGTATTATCTTAGAATATAAATCTCTGAATGGTTAGAACAGCCTTTGCTTTTGCATTTGTATTCCCAAGCTAAGTAGATACTTGGCTTATAGTAAAATACTTTTTTATTCATCATAAAGACCCATGTTTTGAATTGTCATTAAATTTGCCATTAGAGTTTGGAGAAAGGCTAGAGCTGTAAAGAAAGACTTCTTGGAGGAGGTGAATTTGATTTTAGTTTTAAAAGATAAGACTCAAATTTTGTGCTATCAAGGGCATGAAAACCAGTGCTTTTCCTCAACCACAGTCTTTTCCTCGCCACTGTGAAAAGAGACCAGCTAGTCTAAGGGAGCTAGCCCAGCTTCTTTGAGTTTCTTCACTTCTACATGACATCAAAGCTACTAGTTGAACTTCCATCCAGCAAATCAGTTCTCATTCAGAACTACTTAGACTATATTTCAATCACAAGCCCTCTGTTCTAAAATTTTCCCTTTTAGAGCAAAACATTTCCCAAATTTTTCTCTGGCTTCACTTGCAAATGAATTTGAATCAAAACAAAAATTAAAACCAAGAAGGCAAGGTCACTATGCTACCACATCAACAGGAGGTGAGAAAGACTACAAAAACAGGCAGAAATGACTGCATTCAATAAATCTCCTGTCCCCTTCTCTGGACCACTGAAATTAAAACATTTTCCTTTTGCATTTGAACTCATCAGATCTACAATTAGTAGAAAACATGAACAGAAAACCACTGCTTTTAAAAACTGATGATTGATTGTGATTTAAATATAGTTAGGGCATATAGTTAGGGCAGTTCTAAATAAGGACTGGATGGCAAGTCAACAGCCTTGATGAAATCTGAAAAAGTGAACTGAGGAAGAAGTAAAGAAACTCAGGGTTGCAGGGACAAGGGAAAATAAAAGGATTCTGGGTAACTGAAAAGTGCACGGTTTTCAGAACGAGGGCATCCTATGCATGCAGAGTAATGACTGGCTAATCTCAGCAGTTTTGTTTCATGCTCCATTTCTCATAGTGATCAACAGTGTCTGATGAATGGGTTCTCTATCATGATGGTTTGTTTATAATCTCTGCTCCCTAAAGATCATTAGAATTATCCTCTCCTTATCCTTGCTTATTAGTCCTAGTCTCCTATCTTTTACTGGGAAATTTAACAAGATTTTCTGAGAACAGTATGGCCATCCTCCCTTATTCAATTCCAAGATTAGGGGACATGTCTCCCCAGGAATCCTTAATGGTCCTTCATTCTATTTACCCACTTAGAATTTATCTAAATTTTTCTATAATCTATTTATGCTTCAAATTTGTACCGCCTCTCAGTAAAAGTCTTTAATTTATTCTACACTTAAACCTGTGTATTTTTTTAAAACTCAATAGAATAAAGCCTGCAGCTACTGAGAGGGGTAGAAAATAGGAGATCCAGCTGTGTTTATTATTTGTTGATTACTGAAAGACAAAAAGATATTTGCCTTAGTAGGATAAAATATAGCTTTAAAAAAGGTATCTTCCATGTATAGTTAATATCAGCCAGTAACAAGTATTAATTAAATCCTTACTATGTGCCAGACACTGTACCAATGGCTAAGGATGCAAGGAAAGACAAAATATGGTTCCCACTCCAATGAGCTCACATTGTGCAAGATTTCTTGTTAGCTGAAACCAGAAATATTTTGTTCAGTGATCCTTTGGTGTATTGAGCAAGGCATAAAATGAGGAATTAGCCACATGCCAGAAATGTTCATTAAGGCCATTATGGATATCTGACACCAAGTCCAAATGCAAGAAGAAATTCCCAGAGCTGTTTCTTTGTATTCTCCTATTTACCAATGACATCATGCTGATCAAAATGAACCTTATTAGCACACTACAGGGTATACTCAAGGAAATTAAACTATTCAGTGAAAAAGTATTATAAGTAACTTCTGTGTGCAAAACAATGTGATAGATGCTGGAACTACAAAGACAAAAATGAAACAGTTCCTGCTCTCAAAAAGCTTATGTTCAGGGTGGGTAGACATCCAAAGGCAGGGTGTCCTAAAAATCTTAGAGCAGTTTTAAGCTTAACAGATTAAAACTTGTCAGTGTTCTTAAAGCTTAAAACTGCACTAAGACTTTAGGAATACCCCATCTAAGTGTATTTCAATTGTATACAAGATAGGGACAGAGTTGGGGAAGCAACTGCAGTTGGTTGGATCTAGAAATGTGGAAGGTAGCACATAGGCTGAATTTGGAAAGAAGTAAGGTATTCTATGAAGAGGTGGAGGTGAAGGGAATTGCATCCCAAGTATGGAGCTGAGTCAGTATAAAAGCTCGGTGATCAGTATTCTGTCTAAAGAATGGCAAGGGGGTGAGTTTTGCCAGACCATAGACTCCAGGAAAGGGAGCAGTTTATAATATCTAGAAAGATAATTTGGGGCAAGATTGTGAGGTCTTTGAAACCCAGAGAAGTTTAATATCTACTTTAGAGAAAATAGGGAGCCTGGTACTTCTTGAGCAAGAGAGTGAGATGGTTAAATTTGCCCCTAAAGTAAATCCATAACCAGGCAAAAGAAAAGCACATTATTCAAGAATCTGTTTGGTCAACATTGTAACACACGAGTAACACATCAGTTATAAGACACATTAGTAACAGATAGATAATTTGTGTGTTCTTCTGCTATCCTTTTGATGCCAGAAGAACACAAGGAAGTCCATTAGTTTTTTGTGGTCATTCTATAAGAAGACACAGGACATAATCCTGGGTCACTTTAGTCACATAATTTATCACCTAGTGGTCAGTCTGCTGGTAGCAAGCCCCCAGCAGTTAGCCAAACTGGTCCTCAGAGAACAGACAGAATCTTTTGCTGGGATGATGCTCTAAACCTTTCCAGCTTGGCAAGACCTGCTGAGGTCATATCCTTCCAGCAGAATTTTTAATAATCCAGAGGCAGGGATTCAGATCAGGAGAACATTTCTAGGATTTTGTGATCAAATAAAATTATTTCATTTTATCATCACAGCCTTCCATAAAATTTCTGTTATAATGCTTAACGAATATGGAGATGATTATGTCTCCTAGAAAACTACCCTCAAGGTTTATACAAGCCAGATTTAGGGACAAAGTTGGAGATGGGAGAAAGTCCTATAGTCATAAATATTACATAATGCCTTGTTTTTTTGGCTATCATATACTTTAGTGATTTCCCCATATATTTTATGAGCTTTTTGAAAGTTCTAATGATGTGTCATCATGGAATCATAGTCCAGACTCCTCAATTTACCTAGAGAGAGAGGGAAATAGGGAGGAACAGATAAAAGAAAGGAGGAAGGAAGGAAGGAAGGAAGGAAGGAAGGAAGGAAGGAAGGAAGGAAGGAAGGAAGGAAGGAAGGAAGGAAGGAAGGAAGGAAGGAAGGAAGGAAGGAAGGAAG
>JAJPUD010016698.1:13909-33288 GCA_023553655.1 Myrmecobius fasciatus
GGAGGGAGGAAGGAAGAAAGGAAGGAAGGAAGGAAGGAAGGAAGGAAGGAAGGAAGGAAGGAAGGAAGGAAGGAAGGAAGGAAGGAAGGAAGGAAGGAAGGAAGGAAGGAAGGAAGAAAATAAAAGGAAGGAAGAGAGGGAGGGAGGGAGGAAGAGAGGGAAGAAGAAAGAAAGAAATGATGGATTTATTAAGTACCTATTCTGTGCCAGGCACTGTGCTAAGTACTTGGTAAATATCTCACTTGATTTTCACAACAATCTTAAGAAGTAGGTGCTATTGTTATTCCTCATTTTACAACTGAGGAAACTAAAGCAGACAGAAGTTCAGTGATTTGCACAGGGCCTGGCTCAGAATTACACAAGTTATAAGGGTTAAAGTCAGTATTCAGTCCCAGGACCATTTTCCCACTATGTCCTGCTACTTCCCTTTGAATTCAGTTTAATGTATATTTATTTAATACCAGCTGTATACAAAGTACTCTAGTAGGCACTGAGGCAGATGGATATCAAATTTAGATAGCCCTTGACCTCTCAGATCTTATGGTGTAGTGGGGGAATAAGATGCAAATATACATAGCTAAAATATATGAGAAGTAAAAAGGGAAATGAACATTTTAATAGCCAGCATTTATATAATATTTTGTGGTATACAGAGTAATTTATGTGTTATGCCATTTGATTCTAACCCTATCCCCATGAAGTGAATAAAGCAAGAATTGTTGATCTACCTTTACAGATGAGGAAATAGAGGCACAGAGAATTTCATTGGTTTGCCTGCTAGATGATAGATCTAAATAGTAAGGGCTGGAGCCAGAATTTGATGCCAGATCTTCTGCAAACAGAGAGGGTGGGTTTGGGGTTGGGAAAAGACAGAAAGAAAAGGAATCAGAGAAAGCTTCCTCAAATAGGTAGCAGTGGTGCTGGTAGCTTTAACTGGCTAAGGATTCATCAGGTGGAGGGAGATATAAAGATATTCTGAGCTTAGTGAACATCACAGATGCAGGTGGGAAAGTGTACTTGTAACAATTCCCAAATTAATGACATTTCCCTTTGTGCATTCTTCAATTCCAAAGACAAAGTGTAAATTCACTGTTGTGCATAGTAATTTGACTGTAGGTGTTTCCATTTTTAAGTGCTGATGGAACTTGGCTCTCTACCCTCAGATGAATGAGTTGTGAAATTCCAATGTACTTCTGGATATTAAAACATGCTTTTCTTTCCTAATAGCCTATAATCAAGGCATAACCTGTTAGCTAAATAGTGAGTGCAAACAGAACATTACTTAGGGTTTTGCTAATGTTCTTCCCACTCACCCCCTGTTAACAGCCAGTTTTGTAGGCAGTCAGGAATGACAAGGTCATGGGAATTGAAATTGAAGAGTCTTTGTAAAGAAGGCAGCTTCTGGAAAAAAATCACACTAAATGGGTTTGTTTTTGGCAATCTTCCACTTCTGTTTCTGCATCCCTCTCATACCTTTTTTCTCCTTGCCCCCAAATCAACTCAAAACCCTCTAAGTGCCCATTTTGTCATTCATGCACCTAAGTATATTTGTGGCACAAAGGTAAGGGCAATAAGCTTGGAATCAGCAAGTTGAATTCAGATTCAGGCTTTAGACTCTTACTGTGTGACCCTAGACAAGTCACATAACTGCTGCCTGCTTCAGTTTCCTCATCTGTAAAATGGGAATAACAATAGCACTTTCATCCAAGGATTGTTGTAAGGATAAAATGAGCTAATATTTATTATGTGTTTTGCAAACCTTAAAACAGCATGTAAATGCCAGCTATTATTACTATTATCATGTAAGCCAATGCTTATTAATCATTTGTTATTTGCAAACTACAGAGCTAAGTAGTGAAGAAACAATGATTTTTCAAAATGATACACTTTCTGCTATCAAAATATACATCCTACCATCAGGAATATAACATGTTTAGAGATAATTATGATGTAAGGTAGAGAATAGGTGCCAAGTGGAGACCTTAAAATGGTTTAGGAAAATCTGAGGAGATAGAAAATACTTTCACTTAGCAATACTGCCTTATGTTTTGAGCTCTTTTTTCATTTACATATGTTATATTTCTATAAGGTAGGCTTAGCCACCTGAAAGTAGAGCCCATGAATGATATTTCTGTGAATTTCCTATAGTACCTATAAAAACCATGAAGCAGGGAATCAGAAAACTTAAGAGATCATTTATCCAAGACCTCTCTTTTTCTACCTATCCCACTCTCCTTAATGTCATAGTGATTTATTTATATGTCTTTTCTCCTATTACATTATTAGAAATGATTAGAGAGACCTCCCCACTATAATACCCACCCAGTCCAGCCTCAAATTAATCCCAATCATTTGGCCATGAAAGTAAAGGGAGCCATACTTTGAAGATACAGCACTCCCACTTAATCCATTTTAGAAATGGGTTAAGTAAAGATTCTCAGAGATTCCCCTGAGTTTTCTCTATCACTTGGCTCCATTACCATCATGAAGCTATTTATTCTATGTAGCAGAAAGCCTTCACATAATCATTTATGTCCTTTCCCTCTTTTCCTTAAAGGTAGAGAAGTACTAGTAATAAAAATTAGCTTTTTTCACACACACACACACACACACACACACACGAACACACAGCATTAAGGTTTAAAATGTGTATTCTTCACAATAGCCCAAATTAGCAGGTAGAATGAGTATAACTGTTCCTCTGATACAGGTGAGAATTGAGTTAACTGGTTAGCAAATGGTTAGTAAATGTCTTAGGGGAAAAGGGGGATTAAATCCAGGTCTTATTTGAGGTGCAGAAGTCTGACCCCTATGTCAAATAGTGGCTTCCCATCTACTGTAATAGTCCTTATACTTTTTGCCTACTGATATTTCTCTTTTCAAAGCTAAAATAGCATCAATTCTTTTTTTTTATTTTATTTTATTTTTTTTATTAATACTTTTTATTTGCAAAACATATGTATGGGTAATTCCTAAATATTAACCCTTACAAAGCTTTCTGTTACAAATTTTCCCCCCTACTCCCCACCCCTCCCCTAGATAGCAGGATATCTACTACATGTTAATTATGTTAGAATACTTAAATCGAATATATGTATAGTTATTGCCACACATCATTTTTTTGTTCAGGAGAAATCGTATCTATAAGAGAGAATAATCCGATTAAGGAAATACAATGCAAGCAAACATCAATAGAGAACATGAAAATGTTATGTTGTGGTCCACATTTCACATCCCTCTCTCTGGGTGTATATGCCCTTCTTCACTGAACAATTGTAATTGGTTTGAAGCATTTCATTGTTGAAGAGAGTCATGTCCATTAGAATTGATCTTCATATAGTACTGTTGTTGCCATGTACAACGATCTCCTCGTTCTGCTCATCTCACTCAGCATCAGTTTATGCAAGTCTCTCCAGGCCTCTCTGAAATCGTCCTGTTGGTTGTTTCTTACAGAGCAATAATATTCTATAACATTCATATACCATAATTTATTCAGCCACTCTCCAATTGATGGGCATCTACTCAATTTCTAATTTCTAGCCACCACAAAAAGAGCTGCCACAAACATTCTTGCACGTGTGGGGCCCTTTCCTTCTTTTATGATTTCTTTGGGATGTAAGCCCAATAGAAACACTGCTGGGTCAAAGGGTATGCACAGTTTGAGAACTTTTTGAGCATAGCTCCAAATAGCTCTCCAGAATGGTTGGATCCGTTCACAGCTCCACCAACAATGCATCAGTGTCCCAGTCTTCCCACATCCCCTCCAACATTCGTCATTATCTTTTCCTGTCATTTTAGCCAATCTGACAGGTGTGTAGTGGTACCTCAGAGTTGTCTTAATTTGCATTTCTCTGATCAATAGTGATTTGGAGCACCTTTTCATATGGTTATAAATAGTTTTAATTTCATCATCTGAAAATTGTCTGTTCATATCCTTTGACCATTTATCAATTGGAGAATGGCTTGAATTTTTACAAATGTGAGACAATTCTCTATATATCTTAGAGATGAGACCTTTATCAGAACCCTTAAATGTAAAGATGATTTCCCAATTTGATGCTTCCCTCCTAATCTTGTCTGCATTAGTTTTGTTTGTACAGAAACTTTTTAACTTAATATAATCAAAATTATCTATCTGGTATTCAATTAAGAGTTCCAGATCTTCCCTGGACATAAATTTATTCCATCTCCACAGGTCTGAGAGGTAAACTATCCCATGTTCCTCTAATTTGGTTATAACATTACTCTCTATATCTAGATCATGAACCCATTTAGATCGTATCTTGGTGTGCGGTGTTAGGTGTGGGTCCAGCCTTAATTTCTTCCACACTAGTTTCCAATTATTCCAGCAGTTTTTGCTGAATAGTGAGTACTTATCCCAAAAGCTGGGGTCTTTGGGTTTATCAAACACTAAATTGCTAACGTTATTACCTAGCTTGTCCTGATATCCTATTCTATGACACTGATCGACTGCTCTATTTCTCAGCCAGTACCAAATGGTTTTGATGATTGCTGCTTTATAATATAGTTTTATATCTGGTATAGCAAGGCCACCTTCATCTGTCTTTTTTTCATTAATTCCCTTGAAATCCTTGACCTTTTGTTCTTCTAAATGAACTTTGCTACTATTTTTTCTAGATCTGTAAAATAATTTCTTGGGAGTTTGATTGGTATGGCACTAAATAAGTAAATTAGTTTGGGTAGTATTGTCATTTTTATTATATTTGCTCAGGCCTACCCATGAGCACTTAATGTTTTTCCAATTGACTAGGTCTGATTTTATTTGTGTGGAAAGTGTTTTGTAGTTTAGTTCATATAGTTTCTGACATTTTCTTGGCAGATAGATTCCCAAATATTTTATACTATCATCCGTTATTCTGAATGGAATTTCTTTTTCTACCTCTTGCTGCTGAACTTTGTTGGTAATATATAAAAATGCTGATGATTTATATGGATTTATTTTGAATCCTGCAACTTTACTAAAGTTGTGAATTGTTTCTAGTAGTTTTTTAGTTGAGTCTCTAGGATTCTCTAAGTATACCATCATGTCATCTGCAAAGAGTGATAATTTGGTTTCTTCATTACCTACTCTAATTCCTTTTATCTCTTTCTCTTCTCTTATTGCCAAAGCTAGCATTTCTAATACAATATTAAATAGTAATGGTGACAGTGGACAGCCTTGTTTCACTCCTGATCTTATTGGGAATGGTTCTAGTTTGTCTCCATTACATATGATACTTGCTGATGGTTTTAAGTAGATGCTACTAATCATTTTAAGGAAAAGCCCATTTATTCCTATACTCTCTAGTGTTTTTAATAGGAATGGGTGTTGGATTTTATCGAATGCTTTTTCTGCATCTATGGAGATAATCATATGGTTTTTGTTTGTTTGGTTATTAATATAATTGATTATGCTGATAGTTTTCCTGATATTGAACCAGCCCTGCATTCCTGGTATAAATCCTACTTGGTCAAGATGTATTATCCTGGAGATAACTTTCTGTAATCTCGTTGCTAAAATCTTATTTAAAATTTTTGCATCAATATTCATTAGGGAAATGGGTCTGTAGTTTTCTTTCTCTGTTTTCACCCTACCTGGTTTAGCTATCAGCACCATATCTGTATCATAGAAGGAATTTGGTAGTATACCTTCTGTCCCTATTTTTTCAAATAGTTTGTATAGTATTGGAATTAATTGTTCTTTAAATGTTTGGTAGAATTCACATGTAAAACCATCTGGCCCTGGATATTTTTTCTTAGGGAGTTGATTAATAGCTTGTTCTATTTCTTTTTCTAAAAGGGGGCTATTTAAATAATTTATTTCCTCTTCTGTTAACCTGGGCAATCTATATTTTTGTAGATATTCCTCCATTTAGCATCAATTCTTTTAGTCTTTTCTTATATATTTTGTTTACCATCTTTTTCTTGTCTGACTACTCTCTCAATTGATCAGTCCTTAAAAGTTGGGAAGATAACTTACGTTATTTCACATTATTTCTTCAAGCCTGCACATGAATCCTATGTTTTAAAAAATTATTAGTCTCTTTTGGACAACCTCATGGCCAGTTTTCTCACCACTCTAACCCATAGATTTTTTTCCCATAGTAATTTCATAGCATTGCATAGTCCTTCTTCACCTTGTGTTGGTGTGATATCTTACCCTGAATTTCTGGCTGAATTTAGTGTGGTCTTTTTCTGATTTATTCTCTAGCATTCCAAAGTTACTTAGAATTCTGATTCATCCATACCCATTCCAAATCACTGACCTTTGTACAACTACTATATGCTCTATTCTTTGCTAGTTACCTTAGGAATACACTATTTAGCCTAGATTGTAATTCTTTGCCTTGGCATTCAATCCCCCTCCCCCACACACACACAATCTGACCTCATCCTATTCATTCATGCATGTTTACATGCATTCATTCGTTCCAAAGGTAAGTGTTATTACTATATTAGGCCCTAGAAAAGACAGGGAGTTTAAACAAAGAGCCAGTAAGTCTTAATGCAGCTTACAACCTATCTTTCTGACCTCCCACAAACCCATTTTCTGCACTTTTTGCTCCATCTAGATTGGGCTCCTCATTGTCTCCTGAAAACACCCTTAACATTTCTAGCTGAGTTCATGGTGTTTTGTTCAGTTAATACATCCTTGCATCTGAAAAGAACCTGCTCAAGTCCCTCCTTTACAGAGGTGTTCTGGAGCTAATTCAAACCAATTCAGGGATGCCAATTATTAAAATTTCAATGTGAGCATTTGCACCTTGGAAATTAGCAAATGCTACAAATAAATACTAGATTTTATTTTGCTTTAGTTATTGCTTGTCTAGACTTAAGAAAGGGATGAGAAGAATGTTAATAATGCAGATAAAAACCAATAAGTTTGTCCTGTGTGTGCATGTGTGTATATATGTATACATAGAGAACAAATATCTACACATATGTGTGTATACATATATGTGTACACATGTTTGTTTATTTTTGAAAAATTGATTAATTCTTACCAACACACTCCTGTACCTACTCCAGGACTCCTTCCCTGCCTAGTGCAGCCTATGTTGACCTCCTCCATCCCAGAATTCTTGGGTGCTACTTAATAAGGATGCCATTGATTCAGTATCTTTTTTTTTTTCAGATTAAACTGTGTTTCCATTACTCCTCTATGAGGAAAATGACTCAACAATACAAGTGAGCACCTGCTCCATTAGAATGTTAGAAAGTACCTCTGTTTATACTGAGAGGTTAAGTGATTTTCCTTGGGTCAGAGAGTCAGTGTGTATCTGAGGCAATCTTGAATTCAGGTCTTCTTAGGTCTGAGGACAGCTCAATAACCACTATACAATGCTGTCTCTCACTGGTTATTTTTTGGGGGGGCAATATTGCCTTATATTTTGAGAACTCTTTTCACATACATCCACTATATTTCCCTAATCAGGCTTAACTCTGAGAATAAGAACGCCCATGAATTCTTCTGTGTATCTCCTTTAGCATTTAATGCTACATAACCAGGGAACCTTGGGACCTCTCCTTTTCTACTCACCCCACTTTCTCCTTTGTATCATAGTTAAATGTTTATAGATCTCTTCTCCTATTAGAGTATAAATTCTTTGGCAAAAGAGTGTGTATCATAGATATCTTTCTATCCCTAGTGCCCAGTGCAGTACCTTGCATACTATAGGTACTCAAGAAATAATCTTTGATTTACTGAAGTTCATTCCCCTAGTTTATAGTTGAAGAAACAAGGGGCAAAGGGTCATGAGGTAATATTCCCCAAGTCACACAGCTACTCGGTGACAAAACCTGGAAAACTCAAATCTCAGGATTCTCTATCCAGTATTTCAGAATTACTGTTGCTTGGCTTCCCGGATTGGCAAATGATCTATAGAGCTCTCTTCTCAGGCCTGGATCCTCATTCCCCATCAATGCTACATCCTTCTAACAAATAGGTAGTATCTCTGGTTTGATACTGCCTAGCCCATTCATACCCCACTGTTTGGTGAGAATGTCTTATTGGACTCTATCAAAATCCTTGGATGAGCCTCATCTGGGACAGAAAGGGATCTTATGCCAATAGCCAAGAGCAATAAATTTATCTGTCAATGCAATGGAAGGCTGAGAGAGGCAGGTCTCCCCGTAACCATAGGAGGCAAGAGAGCAGAGCATTCCAAAGGAATGAGAGACAGATTACTGAACAGCTACAATGTTTGACCTAGTCTATCTAACTATGTATCACTTCCTTCCCACACTCCAAAGAGTATATAATGTATAATAGTCCTACCTACCTGCTTTCCCATCATTCCTAGTCACTCCTTCCTCCTCCACCTTCTCAACTAGAAACCATCCAGATATTTCTTAAACTTTCCTTCCTTTTCCATTGCAGCTGCTTTCCCTTATCCCCATTGCCATCTCAGTGGGATAATGAATAGAGAGGTAAACCTGGAATCAAGAAGACCCAAGTTCAAAAATGACCTCAGATACTTATTTTGTAACTTTGGACAAGTCACTTAATCTTGTGATATTTCTTAAAACAACCTTCCCTTTCCATTACAGTTGCTTTCCCTTATCCCCATTGCCCTCTCAGTGGGATAGTAAATAGAGTGGTATACATGGAATCAAGAAGACCCAAGTTCAAAAATGGTCTCAGATACTTACTCTGTAACTTTGGACAAGTCACTTAATCTTGCCTTAGTTTCCACAACTGTAAAATGGAGATAGCACCCACTCCTCAGAGTAGAAGGATAGTATTTGTAAAGGGATTTGTAAATCTGGAAGAATCATATAAATGGTAGTTATTATTAATTACCTAAGTGACACAGTCTCAAAGGTTGATTATTCCTTAGTTAGCAATAACAACATGCCCTGAGCAAGAGGCTTTTGATCAAGTACAGTCAATCCCTGTAGAGATTCCCGGATAGAAAAGTCAACCTAAACTCAACTTCTCTCCTTTTCTTTTTTTCCCCTGCAGAAAACTAAAAGAGATGTCAATAATTTTGATCAAGACTTTACCCGGGAAGAACCAGTCCTCACGCTAGTTGATGAAGCAATTGTTAAGCAGATCAATCAAGAGGAATTCAAGGGGTTCTCATATTTTGGAGATGAGCTGCTCCCTTAAGAAGCTGCCCCAGGATACATGATTCAGGAGACTGCAGGAAGGGTTTCCATGAAAGTCAGATTTCCTGAGATTCAGTAATTCATGAACTACATCTGCCAAGAGCCCACACCCCCCACTTACAACTCTATTTATTGTATTTTTGCTCCCATCTCCCCCAGGCTCAACGTAGCCCGGCCTGGTCCATCTTCCACCTTGTGACCCAAAGACATTCTTAATTTCTGTCTCACCAAGGAATACAAAATCACTTTGTCCCAGAAATTGTAGATGTAACACAATGGCATATGCTTTTACCATTTGCAAGCCTGGTTCACTCTCAGGGGTCACTTGTGAAGGATGCAAATTTCATGCATTTTACTGAACAGGAAAAAGGAAGGAGGAGGAGGAGAAAGAGAAGGATGCAGAATAGGAGGAAGAGGAAAAAGAGAAGAAGAGGAAGAAAAAAGAAGGAGAAAGAGAGAAGGAGGAGGAGAAGTAGAAGAAGGAAAAAAAAGGAGAAGAATAAAAAAATTAACTACTTTTTTGGCTGTGGAGAGATGGAAAATCGCACTTCTCATAAGCTTGTATTTCAAGAAAGGAATCACTATTAATTTTTTAATGTCAATTTGATTTCCAATTAAATTGTATATGGAATTAGTAAAACACTTGAAAAAATCAAACTGGCTAAAAATGAGAAAAATTGATATCATGTTGGTAGTTATTAAAGGGCTACAAATACAATGAGAACCAAATTATCCAGTCAATACAAAATCTTATAGCTTTAGTAGAGAGGAGTCTTCATAGGGGAATCCATGTGTTTATAGACAGATGAACATGCAGCACTTCTCCCAGCTAGTGAGATTCTGCCTGAATACATGTGCCATTGGAGAGAGAGCCAAAAACACTCGTCATCTAGGAGGAAAAGCTCACTTCCAAAATTCTATTCCTGGTTTTGGGTCCTAATGATCTTGCATCAACTATTTATATTTATTTTTCACTTCAGTGTGTTACTTTTGCACACTTTTATAAAATCATAGTACTACTATGTTGTGTTTTGTGTGTGTGTGTATGTGTGTGTATGTGTGTATTTTTAATTGTATAAAACTGAATCTAAAACCTCTGCTTTGGGAAGAAGCAAGAGAAAGCAAAACATGGCAGAAGGTCAAGATATGTGAACAATGATCATTTGGTGGGATGCACGCATGTAGTGGTATGAAATGGTAACTTATGCGAATGCCGCTAAATGATTGTGAAGTTACCTCCTGTAGATACACTAACAGTGTTATGTACTTTGATTTCCAGGTATTCATCCCCTGTGATTTTGTGTACTTTGAGTGCAGAGGTCATTTGATTATCTATTTTACTGAATCCATTGCACAGCAAACAGAATCCATGCTAAGCATTGTACATGGATTCCCCAGCTGTCTCCCCCCCATATACATATACATATATATAAATATATACATATATATAATATATATATATACTTGTGAATGGCAAAGTAGCCCCAATAAAGCTTTTTGCCTTTTGTACAGGTGAGATTTTTGTACATAGTGTTTGCTGCAAGGCCTGTGGAATTAATTCATTGAATATAAAGGTATCAACTGCTGCATGTCCAGGCATATTATATAACTTTAGTCTTTGAAAGAATAATTATAATAATGTCCAGGTGCAATACTCTGTATGTGTATTGGTTCAACTTACTGTTGGAGAGATGGGGATTTTTTTTTCAGTTCATTTTTTTGTTTGAAAAGATGTAAACATATATTAAGCTATGCTTGAGCCCCTATATAAGTTCTCTAAAACTCTGCTAAATCATGACCGTGATAGGAAGGAGAAAAGCATGTTCCAGGGGGTTGTGGCAGCAGCAGAGATGGAATCCGTGGTTGCTCAAAGACATTGTCCACTTGGGTGTCCATGAGAGAGTTTGTGTCCTTTTTACAATGGCTGGTCAAAGCCTTTGAGACTATCAATAACGTTCAGTTTGAATTTATTCTTTAAAAACTCAGGTGTAATTATTATCTCTTCTTATGATGCTTTCAAATATTAAATATTATGCTATATCAGTCTATGTGTATCTGTTGGCATACAAGTGAAGTAATGGAGCAAGCAAACATTAGATTAATTTAATTTATCTTCAATGACTTTATATCCTGGGGAAAGACTATCTTCTGGAGTTGAGTACAAGCACAGAAACATCTTAATGGTTGCATCATCTCATTTTTGGGAAGACATGATAATACTGCCCATAAATTTTCATGTGTCACTACTGCTCTCTGTATTTTTCTTTCTCCACCATATTTAGGCTGGGACATTTAGACAAAAACTGGCCACCGTGCTGAATGGCCTTGTCCCAGGAGACTAAACAGCTAGGAAGATGCCATTTATTCATAGTGTTCTACTGTTGTTAGAACATCTAGGGGGCCTTCATCCCATATGATTGGAAATTCTTAGGGGTTTTAGGGAGAAAGTGTCCACAAAACCTATCTCCCAACCTCCAGTGGGGCTCTCCCTCTGCCTTGCAGGGAATTCAGTCCTCATGAGCCTTGGGTTTATACAAAGCCTTAGGAGCTATTGAAATATCCCATAGCAGAGTTTTCACCCCCAAGAGTCAACAAATTAATCTTTATTGAGTTTCCATTAGTAAGTTTGTCTGTTATCTTTAGTGTTTGTTATTTTATTTTATTCTTAAAAGAGAGATTTCCTTAAAATGGACACACTGTTACATTTCTTCCTATTCTCATATTTTCTAGTGACTGAGTCTCTCTCTCTCTCTCTCTCTCTCTCTCTCTCTCTCTCTCTCTCTCTTACTCTGTCTTTCTCTCAAAAAGGCTCAGAAATTACCTCTTTTTAAATTATGTGCAAAATAGTTCCAGCTATATAGAAAATGTATTCAGTTTTAGGGACTTTTTTTTGTATTGTGATGCTTTATTTGTACAGGATTTTCTCCTTTGTGGATGTAATTTGAATTTCTTGCCATTCATTAGTGTTATTTTCATTGTAAACATGACTGTGCCAAATGTACTGTATTCAAAAGGATGTGAATGTGTATGTTTCAGAACCTAATAAATACAACTGATGTTCAATCTTATCACTTAAAATCTGAGTGAATCTATTTATTCCCTCCCCCAAAATATTTGTAGCTCTACTTGAAGAAGAAATTGTTGGGACTAATCATTTGATACTTTATCACTTTTGGAATGGGCTTTTCTGCATTGAGTGTTTTCATGAAAAATAATCCAATTTATATGACCCGTTCCCCTACTATGTACTGTGTTCCTTATTATTTCTGTGATTGCTGATCACAAGAGATAAAACTGAGTCTGGATTAATTTAACAAGACTAACTGGTGATTCTGATGGGCAGGCAACCCAGTTTTAGGTTGCATTCCCCTGGAACAGAGATTCTTAACCTTTTTTGCATGTGTTATAGACCCCTTGGCTATGGATTCTTCAGAATAACGTATTTAAAAACATAAAATAAAATGGATAGGATTACAATTTTGTTGTGGCTCAATTTTTTTTGTAATTGTATCCAACTTTTCATGACCGCATTTGGATTTTTTTTTTGTAAAGATACTGGAGTGCTTTTTTATTTTTATTTTTTTATTTTTTGCTTTTTGCTGAGGCAATTGGGGTTAAGTGGCTTGCCCAGGGTCACACAGCTAGGAAGTGTTAAGTGTCTGAGATCAGATTTGAACTCAGGTCCTCCTGAATTCAGGGCTGGTGCTCTATCCACTGCGCCATCTAGCTTCCCCACTTTTTTATTTTCTTCTCCAGATCACCTTTTAGATGAGAAAATTGAGGCAAACAGTATAAAGAAATTTACTCAAGATCACAGAGCCAGTAAATGTCTGAGGTCAGATTTGAACCCAGGAAGATGAGACTTCTGACTTCAGATCTGACGTTCTATCTATTCTGCCATCTATCAACCATGAACAAAGAAAACAAATGATATTGAAATGCAGTTATCAGAATTTTTTTTAAACCTGTATGCACACTCTAAGTTAAGGATCCCTACTCTAGATGTTCCAAGAAAGAACTCACATTGATATAATATCTTAAAGTTTCTGAACCTTTTTTCATGCAAATATTCCCAATTTACTGATGAGAAAATTCATGGTAAAAAATTAAATGGCTTTCCAGAGTTAATAAGTATCAAAGTGGAAACTGAAGTCAGGTCTTCTCAATGCCAAGTAGAGCAATATATTCACTCTGTCATGTGGCATTCTATCATGATAAAGGTCTGTGAGACCAAAGATGCCACAAGAGGATTTTGTCTCTTTCATTTTCACTTGCTGTCGCTCATTATTTTGGAAGCCAAAATGATATCCTCAGGACTACCATCCTGCTGCCAGCTAAACCACTGTTGTATTCCAGTCCAGAAAGAACTCCTTGAGATGAAAGACCACTTCTTATTCTCCCTTGTACCCTTCACAGAACGTAGCACAATGTCTGGCATCCAGTAGCCACTTAGGAAATATCTATAGATAGCAGTAATGACAATGGTGGGATCTAATGGTATGGTAGTAAATATTTAACAATCAGCTCTCCCGAAAGAAAAAAATATATATACCTAACATACTTTTAAGTTTAATCAGAGTTATTCATGTTTTATCCTTCTTTTCCCTAAGTTTAGATGATCAAAAAGACAATGCATCAAGCCCTGATTTGTAGCATTTGGCAATTTCTGAGGTGCAAATACTCATACTGAAAATTTAACACTCAGGTCTTGGAATTGGCTCTAGCCTGGATCTAACCTAGTGTCTATGCTTTTTCTCCTTCTGTTAATGACCTCTAAAGACTCTCTAAAGTAATGATCCTATTCCCTTGATTGCTATAATTCTGGGCTTTTCCTTCCCCCTTAAATACAACTTTTCCCAAAAGGCTGAACAAGGAAGTCCTTTGTGAACTTTGCACTCACCAGATGGTACAGGCAACCAGAACATCCCATTCCCTGAATATTGTGGGAATTGGCCAAGATTTTCTCCTCTGCCAACCCAAAGTGACAGCATCGATGTAAAAGTTCTCAGTACATGTAATCCTCTTTTCCCCTTTGTATTTTTTCCCCAACGGCTTCAAAATGGTGCTTAAAAACTTGGTTCCCTCTTCTTTGCAATTCAGTTTTTTGCTTCTTTAATTGAATCATGTGCTTTGTTGGGTAGAAGTCAGGAGTGCTAAAAGTTTTTACTCAAACAGTGAGGCAGATAAAACTGTATATTTATATTATTAACCATGACAAATTCTACCTACAATAATTTGAATGGTCTGAGAGTTCACAGCTTTGAGAGCTAAAGGTGACTTCCCAGACCATCCATTCCAATCTTTTCATTTGATAAGAAATAGTAAAACTTCAGAGGGGAGAATGATTTGTCTACAGTCATAGAGGAAGTAGATAGCAGACTCAGCATTTCTGAGTTCAAATTTGGCATTTTTCCTATTATACCTTGTTGGCTTTCATGAAACACTAGACAAAAAGTAGCACCGTGGATAGAGTGCCAGATCTGGGAGGCAGAAAGAAATGAGTTCGAATATGACCTCAGACATCTACTGGCTATGTAACCCTGAGCAAGGTATTTCACTACTGTTTGCCTTGGTTTCCTCATGTGTGAAATGGAGATAATAAGAGCACTCCCAAGGTTGTTGTAAAGATCCAGTGAGATAATGGTTGTAAAACAGCACAGTGGCTGACATATAGTAAACACTATTTAAAATTATATAAATGTCATATAAATATTATATAAGCACTATATAAATATTAGCTAGTATAATTATTATATTTTATCAAAATTCACAGTATGAATATATAAAAGTTTGTTAAACATTTATAATATATTTTTATATATTACATTTTATTAAACATGACATTCATTTTATAGATTATATTCTATGAAATATTTATGTTATATTTTACATATTCTATTTGTCACATTAAAATGCCTCATATATTATGCATAATATATTATTACTTTATATTATGTTATATTTTATTAAATATTTATGATATATTAAATAATAAGTATAGAATGTAAGCTCCAGAAAGATAGAACTATTTTGTTTGGTGCTTTGGTAATCCCAGTACCTGCCACAGAGTGCCTGGTCCATACTATGCTTAATAAATGCTTGAACTAAATTAAATTGAAGTATCAGAGCTGAAATTCAAACCCTTTTATCCCCTGCATCCAAATCTGGCACTTGTTCCCTGGAAGGCAACATTAAGTCATTTTCCTTAAGAAAGTTTTTTTTTTTTTTTTTGTCCTTTCATCATTTAATTTTTCTCCCACTAACAGGTGGATCTGAACACCAAATGGTCTAGATCCTGAGTAGAAGAGACATTTTGAAGGACTCTCTGAAACACGATCTGTAAACAATTTTCATGAATTTTAGAACTAGAGTAAGCCTTAGACATAATCTTGTCAAAGCTGTTCATTATCTCTACTAAGGGATACTAAGCAAGCTATTCTCTGACTTGATATTAATAATAAAGAAGTCTGATGTCATCCTGAGATAATGTGTCCATGACATAACAGAGGCTGACCAGACAGCTCCAAGAAGAGATTGGCCAGTCACCTGTCAGAGATATAGTGGAATTTGTTTTTAATAGCATTAGCCAAATAGCCACTGAAATACCTTTCAACTTAGAAATACTATGACTTGTAAAAACTTTTGACTAAGCTCCATTTCTGATGAATCATGAGCAAAAGATACTGTCAGAAAAAACCTAGACAGCATCGCTAGAGATTATGAAGTACTGGTCAAGAAATGGAAGATCTTGGAGGCACATGATATTTTCTTCTTTGATGCAAGATTGTCAGTGGGGCTGAAAGGCAGATTCAGGAGGCTTGCACGTATTTAAGAAAATGGAGTCTAAGCATGGAATTTGGAATTCTGGACCACCACTTAACCTAGAAAAATGAGGGACATTTGAAGGCTGGCAAAGGTACATTTGCCTGAAGAGCTATAAATCTTCTACAAAAGGTTTTTCAAATGAAAAGTTAGATTGTAAGCTCTTGAGCTCCAGGACTATCTTTTTCCTTTTTTGGGATTCCCAACACTAAGCACAGTTTCTGAAAAGAGGGACTAAACAAGTATCAATTGAGTGAAAATGGAGGGGAAAAGGCTAAGACTGCTGATTTATACCTAACAAGCTTCTTGACAAAAATAATTACAAATAGAAAAAAAATGGCAGTGGCAATGCCCCCAAACACAGAAAATTCAAGAAAGGATTGGGTGCCATCAGGATAAAGCAGGGCCTCAGAAGTATAATCAAATGTGAAAATGGTGAATGACAAAATGAACCAAAGAGCCTAAAGCAAAGAATGAAATTTGTCCTGATAGTTACTATGGCTTGAGCAGCTAGGTGGTGCAGTGAATAAGGGCTTGGAGTTAGGAAATTGAGTTCAAATCTGGCTAACTGTCTGATGCTGGGCAAGTCAACTATTTGCTCATCTGTAAAATGAGCTGGAGAAATGCAAAACTCTATTATTTCTTTGCCAGGAAAACCCCAAATGGTGTCATGAAGAGTTGGACATGACTGAAAATAACATCAAGAACAAGCACTTATTAGTGAAGTGCTTTGCAAATATGATCTTGTTTGATTCTAACAATAACCCTAAGATATAGGTGCTATTATTACCTCCATTATATCTGAGGCCAAATTTGAACTCCAGACCAGTGTTGTAGATTGTTCCACCTGGAGCAAAGAAGGATAATGTTTATTGTGGGTAAGACTAGACAACAAAGAAGTGTTGCTGAGAATTTTTGGAAAAGTGAATAATGTGGATGTAATGGGAATTAAATGATGAACTAAAATTTTTAGTGTAGATACATAAGATGGAAACAAAAGAGGGGAAGAAAGAATTGGTTTCAAAATGGACCGGTCATAAATTTTTATATTGAGACAATTCCTTAATTTTCAAAGCATTGTAAATATATCATCTCATTGGTAAGATCAGCATCAGTAGCCCTAGAGATCAGAATGAGCTGATGCTGATAAGCAGTGAGAATAACAAAATAATAATAATAATTTTTTATTGTTTTAATGGAGTAAAAGAGAATTAAATAAAGATTTTTGCCTTGGGGTGGAGCACTGGAAGAATGCTCATGGAGAAGGGACAGAGGACAAAAATGTCCAACTTTGTTTTGCTTCTGTTTTTGTTGGGGAAAATGACCTTTAGCCTGGATGGAAAAGAATAAAACTGACTAATTGGGAATTGAAATCCAGTAAGAGTAAAGAGATGATAAGAGAGCATCAGATTACCTTGGATGAGTTTACCCAGATGAACAACATGCCAGCATGACGAATGAAATATTGGCTGTGATGGCTGAGTCATTGTAATGGGTCATAGAAATATTGTAGAAAATAAACAAACAAAAGGGTGAAGGACTAGAGAAAAGTGAACATTGTCACAATTTTCAAAGAAGAGTAAAGAATCTGATAAATCTGAGCTGGATCTCTAGTTCAATAGGTACATGAATGGATAGAAGATAAATGGATAGATAGATGGATGAATGGATAGACATGCATACATACCTACAGATAGATAGATAAATGGATAGATAGATAAATGGATAGACATTCATACAGATGGATGGATAGATAGGTAGATGAATGGATAGACAGATGAATGGATAGATAGATGGACAGAGATAGATAAATGGATAGATAGATAGATGAATAAATGGATAGATAGATAGACAGGCAGACCATTTAAATACTTACTATCTATCAGGCACTGTCCTAAGTGCTGGAAACCCATAAAAAAGAAAGAAGATAGTCCTTGTAATCAAATTCTCATAGGGGTAGATGGCACATAAAAGAGGTGCTAGGGATTGGAAGTAGTGTAGTAACCTGGTTTCCATCTAGATAAGGCCAGTGACTCACCTAATCACCTGAAGTCATATAGTTTTCCCCAATTGAATGTCAGCCCTAGGAGAGTTTGTCTTTATGGTCCCAGGCCTTATACATAAGGTAAGAGGGTGGCAAGAGCAACAACTCAAGGACCCACCAACTTAGGAGAGTCATCTAGGCTGTGGGGTGTTTGGATAGAAGGGTTCGAGTAGAAGCCACTCCTCCAGGAAGTCAAGCCTGGGTGGATGCTCTTTGAGGACACTCTGGAAGGCATCGAAGCCTAAGATAAGAGGTACCAGAGCACGGAAGGGGAGATGAGCACATACTCCAAACAAAGCCTCCTGACTTCCTAGCTCAACCATGGGCCAGCCTGCGGGCACTCAGTAAATATTTATTGGATGGCCAAAAGACTGAATAGCCAGTCTGTAAACACTCTGCCCCCTGTGTAGGAGCATAATGGCTCATTTTTCTTTGCCCCTACACACTGTCTGCCATCTGTTTTTGGATCCCTGGGCTTCTGAGAGCCCCTTATTAAGAGCTGAGCTGACGTGGTCAGGCCCACTTTCCCCCTTGCCTTGGCTCTGACTCAGCAGGCACCCTCATCTCCCAAGTTCCCCAGGAAGTAGCCTGGCAAGGAGTGGGGGTGAGAAGGGAAAGAGCCTGCTTGTCCCCTCGGGACTTGATGCTGTCCTAGTCCTGGCCCTCAGTTTCCCTTTAGCCATTTTCCTTCTGGACAATCCTAATCAAACAGATTCCTTGTAAGGGAGCACTTCCTTTGGGATTTTCATTTCATTGTAAAATTGCACTTTTGGGTGGTGGTTTTTCCTGAAGGCAAACAATGAAAAGAATAACAGCAGCTGAGAGCAGACTGCCATCCTGGAATGATGTTTAGTTTGCTCCAACCAGGGCTGGGAAGCTTTTGTTCCCTATCACTGGTTACAGGACCACAGAAAAATCAATCGAGCAGCCCCTAGAGGCTGAGGTGATTTGGAACAGTTTTGTTCAGAGAATTGTACTATAAGTCCAGATGTAAGCCCCATTGGACCTGTGACGAAATCTGAAGGAGGCGTGAGAGCTGGGTAATTTTTCAATGGATACCTGTTCTTTTTAACATCTCAGTAGGACTTGGTTTTGTGGGGGTTTAGCCTTTATTCGAATCAACAAAATTTAACATGTTTAATTTACTGGCTTTTTTCACTAGATAGAATAATGATAAAAATATAGTTCAGTTTTATATGGAGAGAGGAAGATAAAGTGATGATTGAAGGAATGGGGGAGAAAAGAGGAAGAGAGAGAGGAAAACAGAGAGAAGGAGAGGATGGAGAGGAAAAGGGAGGGGAGATAAGGGAGAGGTCAAAAGGATAAGGGAAAAGAGGAAAGGGAGGAGAGAAGAGGGGAGAGAAGGATGGGAAAGGAGAGAGGAGAGATAAGAGGAGGAGAA
>JAJPUD010016699.1:0-33287 GCA_023553655.1 Myrmecobius fasciatus
TTCGAGGGCATGGGTTGGTGGATGTAGTGCCAGGCTCTCCTAAGGCCCCTGGAGCAGAAGGCTTTGTGTTTCCCACCCTGTTTGAAAGCCTATTCAAGACCATCTCCTCCCTGTGCCGGCTCCTTATCTCTTAAAGATGAAGCTGAAGGTTCACTTCAAGTCCAATTAGCTTTGAACTTGAGCTTGGTAGGCAAAGATGCCTCAAGATAATTCATTTCCAACTCCCTGGCATTTCCATTTTTGTCCCTTTGTCCCTTTTGCAGCCCTGACATGCACAAATTCACCCTGAGGAATATTTTACTTCCTCAGGGAGCCTGGCTTTCAAAAGCCATAGTTGGCAAAGGCCACAGCACCAGCTGCCCTGCCCCTACTCCATAAAGTGGCTCTTATGTAGTCCAGCCAAGGAAGGTTCCAGGAGGCCAGGCTGTGATCCAGGGGGCTCTGGGAGAATGACATCAGTAGTACATGCATGGAGTTTTCCAAAGCGCTTTCCTCATGATAGCCCCCTGAGACAAATTTCTGTTTTACAAATGAGGAAAGAAATTCAAAGAGATGAGGTGATTTGCCTAGGATCATACAGTATCTGAAGCTAGATTTAAAAAAAAAAAATTTTATTTATTTTTAAATAATGGAATAGAACATGTATTTCCATAACATTGTATAATAATAAAAAGATGATTGTATATGAAACTGCAATTCTATTATGTACATTTCTTTTAAATAAAATAAAGTTATGTAAAAAAAGGAATCATATTTTTAAGAAATTATACTTTTAAATTCTTCTGTCAATACTAAATATCAAAAATTATAACTCAACTCTGCCATTTTTACCCAAGATATAGATATTTTTAACCATTTCATCACTATTTTCTAAGTAGTGTCATAATTAAAACATTCAAATTTGTTTTTTTTTAATATGGTGGGAATTTTATCTTTTTTCTCACTTTTGTCTTCTTCAACTTCTCATATTGAACAATGATTTCCAAATTACCATATGTCCTGAGTTCTTGTGTTAGAGATAGAACTGATTTATTTACATAACACATTTTGGCAAGCTTCTTAGATCTCACCTAAGGTCTCGGGAAAACTGGGCAACATTTCATAATTCACAGCTTTCAAGTGAAATCACTTTACATTACTTTGTGTCATATACACAGAACATATAAAATATTTAAAGTATAAAGTGGGGCTTAAAGAGTTTTTTGTCATATCATTTGGCAGACATCTAAAGCAAGGATCAAACTAGTACAAATTGATTTATGCTATGAAAACATAATTTACCTAAATTCAATAATAAAATTATGCAATTTTAATTTATCAAAAAAGTGAAAACAAAGGAGAACTGATAAATTAAATCAGTGTAACATTCCAAATTAAATTATGTGGTAAAAATAGTGCTTAGTTATGACAAAATTAATAAAGTATGGTCACAGAAGAGACTTCAAAGTAGTCACAAAATTCTAATATTAGCTTGTCCCCTCCCCAAACTCACATAACAAACTTAACCAATGTGAATGAAGACAAATTGAAACAAAATTGGTGTAATTTAGTGAAATTTTACATGATTCTCTGTTATTGACATGTCTTATCCTTAACTTTATTCACCTGCTATTTGCAAATATTGTGATTAGGGATTTAAATGTACTTTAAAACAGACAAACTTATTTTGTGTCTCAAGAGAATAATTAGTTTTTTCTTAGTGAGGTTTTTTTTTTCTTTGTTTTCTTTTTTTGAGAACATAACTGGAGAGGCCCAATTAATTATTATATATATGCTTATTGATCATTTTGAGCCTAGTATACTTTAGCAAAACATAGATTAAATATATTAATGAGATCACTGTGTTTCATGTATTTGTATTGTGCCGCAGTAGTAAGAACAATAGCCTAAAATAAAATTAACTTATATTCCAGGACTTCTTTACCCACTATTTCTTTTTTTTTAATTTTAAAGCTTTTTATTTTCAAAATAGATGCACAGATATTTTTTTCAACATTGACCCCTGCATAGCCTTGTGTATAGGCCTTGATTTACCAAAGAATGCAAACTCTGTAAGCATGTCAATTATTTCATTTATGCTTCCATATTCTTTGAAGTAGAAAGTGTTTAGCAAGTGTTTGTTGAGCTGTAGTTCTTACTAGAAGAAAAAAAAATAGTAAGAAAAAGTATTGTCTATTAAATAAAGGAAGCAACTAGGGGGCAATAATCTAGAACAGATACAATTTTTTCCAGATGTTTTACTTAACTTTTCTTTTGGTTTGGTTTAAGGCTCTAAGTGAATTATGTCAAATACCTCCACCTGTGTGAAGATCCATTAATTCAAGAAGTATTTAAAGTTTTCTGAACCAAGCTAACAATATTATCTTTTTCTCCAACTAGAGAGGAACCAATATAATGCCTTACAATCAAATCCTCCTTGATTTTCAGTGGAGGTAATTCTTAACACTCTTTAGATAAGCTACTGTTTTTCCAGCAACATAATTGTAAATAAAAATCACAAATATCATTTTGGCTTAACAAATAAATAGTAAGACTGCCGGGAGATTAATCTATGGAGCTGGAGGGAAACATATTTATATGAAATTTAATTACTGGATACCTTTTGTTAAGCCCTCAAATATTCAAATTGACTATATATATGTAAATATATAAACAGATAAAAAATAGATAAAAATTATATACACGGTGATTTTTGGAGAAAACTGTTTCAATTTAGGAATGCAGAACTGGGAGCAATAAAGACCTCAAGTAGGGGGATAGGTTATAGGCTTGGGAGGCATTTAATAAAATAGAATTGAAGGAGTGAAATCCTAATTGGGGGAAAATGCATGAAAAGACACAATGGCAGGATATAGAATATCAATTGCAATATTTGAGAGGCTAACACATGGAAGAAGGCTACAAAGGAAAAGTCTATGAAGTGTAAGTTAAGTAAGAGGCTACTATGGGCATAACATAAGAATTTCTAAAACTTTAGGAATAATAAAAGGTGTAGTAGCAGATTGAAGACAGAAAATCCAAAAGAACTAAATGAACAAGGTTAAATTGTAAAAAAAAACTTACACTAAAAGACAATGAACTATTTTTATTTTAACTTAAATTATACTTAAAGCACATTATGCAACTGCCTCCCCCTTTTTGATGGAAGAAACTAAATTTTAAAAATTGCAATGTGATCAGTTGCAATGTATACATATCTACATATATCTACAGATGTTTATTGTTGTTTGGATGTTTCATTCATATTTGATTTTTCATGAAGCCCTTTGCATTATTTTCCATAAAAGACACTGGAGTGGTTGACCATTTCATTTTCTAGCTCATTTTACAAATGAGGAATTGAGGCAAAGAGGACTAAGTAACTTGTTCAAAGTTACATAATTAGTAAGCGTGTGATGCCAAAGTAAAAATTAGTAATAATAAAAGCTATTCTGAGCCCGGTTATTCTCTTCTGTAACATGGATATTATATTTTCATTAATCATTTCGGAGGGTTTGTGCAAAGAGCAAATTATATAAATTACATGTCATAAATATTTAAACATAAATAGAAGAAAATGTTTTAGAGAAGAGCATAGGAAATACTTTAGTTGTCTGATATAAACGTAATAGAAATAGTGCTGATTAAAATTAGTGAGTAGAAAAAGCCAACAGAATAATTGCAGAGGGAAATTTAGACTGAATGTGTTGGAGGATGATGGTCCCTAACAATAAAGTATACAAATATATAATAAGTTGCCTCCAGAACTATAGAGTGGTTTCCTTCATTTCAAAGTAGTCTTGGATGCCAGTTTTCAGATAGGTGATAAATCTGAGGTCAGATGCTGGTTAGACTAAATGGGCTCTTTTTTGAACTTAACCCATTTGAGATACTATACATCTAAAAAACATAAAATACTTCAAAAGCAAAAAATAAATGTTCTTAAACTGAGGACTTATGACAATAAAAGGAGTCTAGAGGATTCATGAACTTGGTAAAAAAAATGCAACTTTAATATAATCACTTTTTTGTAATCTTCTCTTTAAAAAAAAATAACTTGATTCTGGGAAAGTGGTTACAGACTTTACTAGGATGCCAAAGGTGTCTCACACAGACACGCACACACACAAACACAAAGTTAAGAAAACCCTTATTAGATGTATGTTGATCCAGTTGTCCTAACATGATAACCATGGGAGCTTTAAAACTTAGAATTTATTATTGGCAATGAAATCTATAACGTTTGAACACAACCTAATATCAGGGTATCCATTCTGTTTTGCATTTTTGAATCAGAACAGAGAAACTGTAACTGAGAAATCCTGCAAATAAAGAATGAAAAGGGAAGTTACACAACTGAACATTCTTTTATTAACAGGGAGATGTATTCAATGATACAAATACAGATCTATTTCAGTGATTCAGAGATCACAAGAAATGTATACTCCTATTACAAGATTTTCTAATTAATGAGACTTGCTCATTGATCAAAATTGGTGCATTATCTAGGTCATATGTGTAATACAGCTGTCACTTTGAAGTGAATAGGAAAAAACATCAGTAAAAGATGAAGGAAAATACCAAAAAGAGAACAAAACTAGATAGAAAACTAAGAATTTGCTAAAGTCGTACAAAAAGCTCTAAAACTATTGCATTGTGCACCAGTAACCCAAAGTGTAATAATACAACTAGAATGTATTTTGGAGATGAAGAAAAGAGTTAAAATATAAAACTCTTTTCTACAGAAATGATTACTGGCATCATTAAATTCTGGCAGTTATTTTGAGTTACACTGATAACATTAAAGAGTTAATATCCAGCACAAAATTTTGTAGGGAATATACTTCATGTTAAAATCTGACTATATGAGAAAGGATATTTCTAGCCTGAATAATATTGCTTTCCCCAAACAAGATCATTCATTCTGAGAGATTGTGCCAAGTATACAATGAAAATGTCACCACTGTATGTGTTGTGTCTTGTTCTTGAATAAGATAGCTAACTATAATTTATGGCCATCTGGCTACAGAGGATGGACGACACTCTGAAAAATAGGTAAATGATAAGTCTTTTTCCCCTTAGAGTTTGTTGAATTGATTATGGCAGTGAGCTCAAAATGAAAGTGACAAAATAGATCCATACTAAGACTGAAATAGTATAGAGTTAATGAGAACTCATTGCTTACTGATATCAAGTTGTCTACATTGAAGATGACATACTGTACTGTAAAACTACAAAAATAAAACTATGCAAGGTATTTTAAGTTATTTGTGGGCTAAATTGCATCTGAAAGAATAGATACAAAAGATACCATGTGCTAAATCCATGGAAAAAATAAAAATATCAATGAATTTACATTGTGGAGGATAAAGTGTGGGAACTCATTGAAGTCTTAGATGTCATAATTGTCGCTGTATTTTCCCTTTCAATTTATATATGTGCATATATATAAATACATACATATTTATATAAAATTCTGTGAGGTGAACTTGAAATTCTTTTAAAAATACCCTCCAAGAGGACACCTAAGTATCACAGTGGATAGAGAACCAGCACTGAAGTCAGGAGGACCTGAGTTCAAATCTGACCTCAAACACTTAACACTTCCTAGCTGTGTGACTTTGGGTAAGTCACTTAATCCCAATTGCCTCAGGGAATAAAACACCCTCCAATTTCACTTATGTGTGAATATAATATGCATATATGTGTTCTTAACAATAAGCCTAGAAAAATTACAGATAGTTATTTAAAACATAAAAGATGAAATTGTTACTTACTATGATAATAAATTTGGAAAATTTTACTGTGACCATTGGATTATAAATAATCATTGTTTGTTCTAGTCCCAAAAAAGGACAATCCCAATGAATGTTTAAATTACTGAACAATAGTATTTAAACCAAAAAGGTTGAAAATTCTTCAAGACTTCAACAACATAAGCTATCTTTTGTCTCAATTTTTGCTTAGCCTTTAGCCATTTAATAGGTATTTCCTTAGACATACCAAAATCTTGGAAAGAATTTAATTTAGAAAGGCCAACATCACCTATTGTATTCTGGGGCATTGCCAGTCATTGTGATGTTTGTCTTGCCATCGGTCTTTGATAACTCTGGAGGACAGAGTGAAACTGACA
This sequence comes from Myrmecobius fasciatus, assembly GCA_023553655.1. Classification (NCBI taxonomy): domain Eukaryota; kingdom Metazoa; phylum Chordata; class Mammalia; order Dasyuromorphia; family Myrmecobiidae; genus Myrmecobius; species Myrmecobius fasciatus. Next base: position 6,113 of record JAJPUD010016699.1, read on the forward strand.
ACTATGTTCAATTCTGCTTCACTTACATTCAATGCATATGCAAGAAAGACATCACCTTGTAAGGTAATTGGTCCTCTTCAAGAACAAAGAAATACAAACAAGAAAAATTAGTACTCTTTCCACTGCTTTATCTAAATACTACTGATTGATATTTTCACATAAATTTTATGTGTCAATCATGTCCCAATATAGTAAGTATTATTTTATTTTTCACTTGAAGCTATTTCCCCAATTAAATAAATGTAAAAATAGTTTTCAATATTCATTTTTTTAAATTTATTTATTGCACTGAGTACAAAATAAGAAGAAAACAGAATAGGAAAAGAAAGACAGAAAAGGAAAATAAACAAAACAACCCAAAATATTATCATGTGCCCTGCAGAACATGAGGGAGGATTCAAAATATATACAAATAAATTTCCATTTAAAGGATCCATATGTAATAAATAGAAAAATATATTTCTGAGTGTCTATATTTTCTTTGCTTCATTCTAGGTTATTCTTTTGTTGTTTGCTGTGCACTTTTTAAAACTTTATTCTTTGTCCTCTTACATCCTCCTTACCTCACCCAAATATACTACAGTTAAGCACAGATTAGATAGAGAGCTGACAGATAGATGGATATATAGATAGATAAATATATTCACATATAGATATGTCTTCATATACAGATACATAGAGTTGCATGCACATACTCTACTCACATACACAGATAAATAGATATAAATACAAATGTATACACATATGTAACAATGCATCTCAAGTAATATTAATATGACTGACATAATGTAGATGTCTTTCTTGATTGAATCTTGTTTAACTTTTTCTAAAATAAATGATTGCTAGCCCGACTTTTATGTCCTAATAAATTCTATTCTTGATCCTTGTTATAGTGTTTGTAGATATCTCTTATTTCCTATCCCTAAACTTTTCTATTTTAATTCTGCTCCTTAACTTGTCTTACTATTACTTAACCTTCCTTCACCCATAAATCCCTCCCTAGTCCTCTTCCCGTACCCTTTCCTTTTTTTTAATTCCTTGTCCATTTATTCTATTCCCTCTCCCCTTATTGTATTATAGATTTTGGAGAGTGCTATACTTTCATGGTATATATGTAGTGTTACTTATTTTACCCATTCCCAATGTGAGTAGATTTTCAGAACTGTGAGCATTCCTACCCCTCTAACAGCTGTTTCAGTTCTTCTTCTGTACCTCATTTAAGTAACAATTACAATTTTACCTTTTCCTCAATGGTATTGGTTTTTAGAGTCATATCATACTCAATTCTGCCCCAATATTTCTTTTGAGTTACCCAATTACTTATGTCAATCTTAAATATATGGTAAACCTATCCATGAACAACAAATAAACAATTTGTCCATGCTGAATTCCTTGAAATCAATCTTTGATAATTGGTTCTTACATGTTAAATATTCTATTATGTTCAGGTTTTGTTGAGAGAGTTCTGAAAATCTCTTCTTGACCTGTTCTCCAGTTCTGTTGTCTTTCTCAAAAGATTTTTCAAATTCTGTTATATTTTTTCATTCTTTATTTTTTGATGATTTCTTGATATGTTATAGCTTCCCTGTATTCTCCTTGCCTAATTTTAATTCTAATTCTCAAAGAATTATTTTCTTCTAATAGACTCTTTATCTCCTTTTCTAGTTGGATAACTTTTCCCTCCATTATGGTCTTGTTTTTCTTTCATGACTTTACAATTTTAAAAGCTTTTTCTCAATCTGTGTCACTTGATTTTTAAAGCCTTTTTCTTTTTATTATAATGGCTTTTTATTTTTCAAAATACATTCAAAGATAGTTTTCAACATTCAACCCTACAAAACTCTTTGTTCCAAAATTTTCTCCCTCCCCTCAATCTTTCTGCTTTAGATAGCAAGCAATCCAATATAGGTTAATCATAGGCAATTCTCATAACCATATTTCCATATTTATTATGCTGCACAAGAAAAATCAGATCAAAAAGGAGAAGAAAATGAGAAAAAACAAGCAAGAAAAGAGCAATGCACAACAAAGAAGGTGAAAATAAATAAAGAAAATGAGAAAAAAGCAAGAAAACAGCAATTGACAACAAAGAAGGTGAAAATGCTATGTTGTGATCCACATTCAGTTCTCACAGTCCTCTTTATGACTCTTTGAATCACAAGTCTATTGGTATTGGCCTGAATCACCTCATAGTTGAAAAGAGCCACATTCATCACAGTTGATCATCCCATAATCTTGTTGCTGTGAACAATGTTCAATTGTTTCTATTTACTTCCCTTAACATAAGTTAATATAATTCTCTCTAGGTTTTTTTTAAATCATCCTGCTGATTTTTTCATATAGAGCAATAATATTCCATTACATTCATATACTATAACTCATTCAGTCCTTCCCCAACTGATGGGCATCCAATCAATTTCCAGTTTCTTACCATTACAAAAAAGGGCTGTTCAAACATATTTCCACATGTGGATCTTTTTCTCTTTTTATGATCTCTTTGAAATACACACCCAGTATAGACACTACTGGATCAAAGAGTATGAACAGTTTGATAGCACTTTGAGCATAGTTCCAAAATGCTCTCCAGAATGGTTGGATCAGTTCACAACCTCACTAATGTATTAGTGTCCCAGTTTTCTCACATTCCCTCCAACATTTATTATTATATTTTCATGTCATTTTAGTCAATCTTAGAGGTGTGAAGTGGTACCTCAGAATTGTCCTAATTTTCATTTCTCTAATCAATGGTGATTCAGTGTTTTGTAATTGTGCTTATATAGTTCCTGGCTTTATCTTGGCTGCTAGACTCCCAAATAGTTATTCTGTATCTTGCTGTTGTACTTTGTTGATAACATATAAAAATGCTGATGATTTATGTGAATTTATTTTATATCATGCAAGCATGCTAAAATTAATTGTTTCTAGTATTTTTTTCTGCTGAGACAATTGGGTTTAAGTGACTTGCCCGGGGTCACACAGCTAAGAAGTATTAAGTATCTGAGACTGGATTTGAAGTCAAGTGCTTCTGACTTCAGGGCCAGCACTCTATCCACTATGCTATCTAGCTGCCCCCTAGTAGTTTTTTTAGCTGATTCTCTAGAATTTTCTGAATATAACATAATATCATCTGCAAAGAGTGGTAATTTTGTTTCATCATTATCTACTCTATTTCCTTGACTTTCTTTTTCTTCTCTTATTGCTAAAAGTAAAATTTCTAACGTAATATTGAATAGTGATGGTGACAGTGGGCAACCTCATTTCACATCAAATCTTATTGGAAATGACTCTAATTGATCTGCATTACATATGATGCTTGCTCATAGTTTTAAATAGATGCTACTTATCATTTTAAGGAAAACCCCATTACTTCCTAGGCTTTCTAGTCTTTTAATATAAATTGGTGTTTTATTTTATCAAATGTTTTTAAATTCTTTTATGAATTGTATAAATTCTTCTGTTCCCATAATAAGTTTTTATAATTGGGTTCTTTTTTTCTTTATCTGTACTTTAAAAACAAATACTATTAGGGTAAAAATCTCTAATCCTGGAGTTGAGGAGGATGGACCTTTTTACTTTCACTTCAGCTCTCCCCTGAATCTGAAAACCCAAACCAAAAGCTTCACCTACCTGCAAGTGCCCACACCCCAACACATCCCTCCCTCACTGCCTGTACACTCATGTGGTGTGCTGGTTCCTTCTTGTCAATTCCATATCACAACAGCACAGATGAGCCTAGAATTCCTAATCAGCAGAAGTTCCTTCAATGTTCTGCAACTCAGATCTCTGACTCTCCATGCTGTCTTTGAGGTGAAAGTTACTGTGATTTTGACTGAGGCTAAAGTCAAATCCAACTATCCTGAGGGTTCTCACTGACTGCAGAGCTAGACTGGAGATGTTTGCAGTTCACATTGGCTAATCCCCATCCTGGGTCCTTTCTTGTGGTCTTTTTGGATTATCCCAGGAGGGCCCCTGTTCTGCCCCAAGTCCTTTTCATTTTCACTAGTCTTTGTTCACTCTGAAGTGCAAATTTGTTCCATTGGTGGGGGAAATTTGGAAAGCTTGAAATTTTCTGACCTACCCCATCACCTTCCCAAAATCTTTCCAGCATTCATTTTTGTAAGATTTTGAGTTCCAAATTTTTCTCTCTCCTTTTACTATGCCACTCTATACTAAGACACAAGTAATTTAAAATAGGTTACACATATAAAATCATGTTAAACAAATTTCCTTATCAGTTATGTTATAAAAGCAAAATCATAACAAAAAAGGAAAAAATGAGAAAGAAAAAAAGTGAAAATTGTATTATCAATCTGCATTTAATCTGCATAATTTCCTCTGGATGTGGATAGCAAGTTCCATCACAAATCTATTGGAGTGATCTTGAATCACAGTATTACCAAGGAGAGCTAAGTCTATTACGATCGACTATCACACAATGTTGCTGTTACTGTGTACAATGTTTTCTTGGTTCTGCTCACTTCGTTTAGCTTTTTTTTTTTCATGTAAGCCTTGTCAGGTTTGTCTGAAATGAACCTGTTAATTATTTCTTAGAGTATAATAGTATCCCATTATATTCACATGCCACAACTTGTTCAGTTATTTCCCAGTTGTCAGGCATCCTCTCAATTCCTAATTCCTTGCCACCACAAAAAAAGAATTACTAGAAATATTTTTCTACATGTGGGTCCTTTTCCCTTTTTTATGATCTCTTTGGGATACAGACCAGTATTAGTATTGCTGAATTAAAGGGTTTACAGAATTTTAAAAACCCTTTGGACGTCATTCCAATTTGCTCTCCAGAATGTTTGAATCATTTCACAGCTTCACCAACAATTCATTAGTATCCCAGTTTTTCCATATCCCCTTTAAAGTCAATCATTTTCCTTTTCTGTCTTAGCTAATCTGATAGGTTTTCAGTGGTACTTCATAAGTTTTGTAATGAGCATTTCTCTAATCAACAGTGATTTAGAGCATTTTCTTCCTATGATTAGAGATAGTTTTACTTTCTTCTAAAAGATACTTGTTAATATTTTTGGCCATTTACCAATTGGGGAATAATTTGTTTCCTTGTAAATTTGACTCAGTTCTCTATATATTTTAGAAATGAGGCCTTTATCAAAAACTGACTATGTGTATATGTGTGTGTGCATGTGTAGTTGTTTCCCACCTTTTTGCTTTCCTTCTAATCTTGGCAGGATTAAATGGATTTTTCTTTCAATTCCTTGCTGCTGGCCTTTGTTGGTAATATATAGAGTAAGTTTTTTTTAATGGTTTTATTTGTACCAAACCTATTAACTTAATGAAATTCAAATTATCCATTTTGTATTTCATAATGATTTTTTATTTTTGTTTCATTATGTTTGTCCCCTCTCCAATTATCTGAGAGATAAACTATTTCACTCTCCTGATTTTCTTATTGTATCATCCTTTATGTCTAAATCATGAACTCATTTTGAGCTTATCTTGGTATAGGTTGTCCTATGTCTCGTATATGTCACACTATTTTCTAGTTTCCCTAGAAGGTTTTGTCAAAATGAGTTCTTATCCCAGAATCTAGAGTCTATTAAATAGTAGATTATTAGAGTTATTGACTAATGTGTCATATGTACCTACTCTATTTCAATGATCCACTGCTCTTTTTCTTAGGCAGTAGCTGTTTTGATGATTGCTGATTTATTATACAGTTGTTGTTGTTGTTATTGTTTTTCTGATACAGGTAGGCTATATTCCTTTGGATTTTTTTTCATTAATTCCTTTGATATTACTGACCTATTGGCCTCCCAGATGAATTTTATTACTTTATCCAGCTGTATAAAATTATTTTTGTTATGGTATAATATTGAAAAAATATATTGATTTAGGTAGAATTGCCATTTTTATTATATTAGCTTGGCCTACCCGATTGGTCTTTTTCAAATTGGTTAGGCCTGATTTTATTTGTGTGAAAGGTGTTTGTAATTGTGTTCATATAGTTCCTGGGTTTAACTTGGCAGATAGACTACCAAATATTTTATGTTGTCTACTATTATTTTAAAAGAATTTTTCTTTCAATTTCTTGCTGCTGGCCTTTGTTGGTAATATACAGAGTAAGTTTTTTTTTTTTTTAAATGAACATTGTGGATGATTTTCATGTACACATTTCTAAATTATACTCATTTTCTTAAAAAGATTTGCTTGTTATATCCTGCATGTTTTCTATACAGATGACAGCATTTTCTAATCAAAAAGCTTCCATTTTTTTTCTTTTTTATATAAAGATACTGGATACATCTGAAGCATATCATTATTTTCTATTAAGAACAGACATCTGGGAACTTATAGTAAATCAGATAAACAAAGTTGTATTTAATTTATTAATTGTGAAAGCTACCATTTTGTGAGCATAAATAAAACTGTACCTTGGATCAACAGTAATTGTGCTAATATATTGATAAATTTCAGAATCAGAAAGGTATGGAGAATTCATACAGATGGACTAAATTCAAATAGATGCCATACTGTCAAGTAATAATAAAGAGAAAATTATTAGAAAAGGGATTAATTAACAGCTAATAGATTAAATTTATAAGGGATTTTGGATAGGCATCATGTAGTTGAATTTTTTACAGAAGAAAAGTGAATAGCATGTTATTGAAATGGCTTATCACATATAATGCAAAAAATAGCACATGATAAATACAACCTTAACTAATTTACTAAGAGCCATTACCCATTTTTGTGATATCATTCCAAATTTTATCTTTAGCAATACTATAATTTAAACAAAAGGAAGGGGTTATAATAATGAAATCATTATAATAAATCCAAATTGTAAAGTTATAAAACTGTGCATACCGTTTGACCCAGCAGTGTTTCTATTGGGCTTATATCCCAAAGAATTATTAAAGGAAGGAAAGGGCCCCACATGTGCAAGAATGTTTGTGGCAGCTCTTTTTGTAGTGGCTAGAAACTGGAAACTGAAAGGATGCCCATCAATTGGAGAGTGGCTGAATAAATTATGGTATATGAATGTTATGGAATATTATTATTCTGTGAGAAACGACCAGCAGGACGTTTTCAGAGAGGCCTGGAAAGACTTGCATGAACTGATGCTGAGTGAAGTGAGCAAAACCAGGAGATCATTATTCACAGCAACAACAATACTATATGATCATCAATTCTGAGGGACATGGCTCGCTTCAATAATGAAATGTTTCAAACCACTTCCAATTGTTCAGTGAAGAAAGCCATATGCATCCAGAGAGAGGGATGGGAAATGTGGACCACAACATATCATTTTCATGCTTTATTGATGTTTGCTTGCATTGTATTTCCTTTATTTGATTATTCTTTCTTGTAGATACGATGTCTCCTGCACAAAAATGATGTGTGGAAATAAGTATACATATATTCAATTTGTCAAATATTTTAATATAATTAACATGTAGTGTATATCCTGCCATCTAGGGGAGGGGTGGGGAGTAGGGGGGGAAAATTTGTAACAGAAAGCTTTGTAAGGGTTAATGTTGAAGAATTACCCATACATATGTTTTGCAAATAAAAAATATTAATTATGGACATGGCTCTCTGCAACAAAGAATTGTCTCAAACCAGTTCCAATTGTTCAGTGAAGAAAGCCATATATATCCAGAGAGAGGGATATGAAATATGGACCACAACATAACATTTTCATGCTCTTTATTGATGTTTGCTTGCAGTGTGTTTCCTTTCTCTGATTTTTTTTTTCTTGTAAATAGGATTTTTCTTGCACAACAACTTGTCAAGTATTTTATCATTATTAACATGTAATGGACTTCCTGCCATCTAGGGGAGGGGTGGGGACTGGGGGTAAAATTTGTAATGGAAAACTTTGTAAAGATCAATGCTGAGGAACTATCCATACATATGTTATGCAAATAAAAAGCTTTAATAAAAAAAATTTTAAAATAAAATTTAAAAAAAAATATTAATTAAAAAAATCCAAATTGTTCTAAAGGTAAAGCTTATCAAATACAGAAGGTAAAGCTTATCAAATATAGATCAAATTCTCCTTTTATGAGGGAATTAAAAATAAAACTTTCAACTATACAAAAAAAAAAAAAACACTGATGCCAAAGGTTCACTAAAGTGTCCTCTCCAGGACAAGTTTAAAAAAAAAAAAAAAAACAAAAAAAAAAAAAAAAAAAATTTAACTTCTATCCTTTCTTCCACTTTTCTTAGCCTGTCTTTATTCAATTGAACATAAATTTTACAAATATGTCTTGTTGACTTGTTCAGTGAAATTCCACAGAAAGATTTTAATTGGAACCTTAGAACTGAAGTAATTGCTTCAGATTTTTAAGGCTAAATATGGATTTCAATGTAAATATATAATTGGTGAGAGATTTAATTTTTACTTTTCTCTATGTATATATATGAGTGTGTGTGTCTGTAAGTTTCCTGTAATCACCTTTACTTTCTTTAATGGTGATTGAGAGGCACACAAGACACTTCCTAGCTCCATGAGGAATATATTCCCAGACTCCAGTATTTCATTGAAATAGAAGACCCATTCAAAATTATATGCAATTTTCTCTTCATACTTCTGTCAGTGTATAAATCCTCTTCTTTATAATTTCTTTTCAATTTCACTGACTTGTTTAACAATAAATACTGAATCTAAAATTAATCTTTCAATGTATAAGTGAAATCAGATACATAGCCTAAAAGCATAAAAAAGCGAAAGAAAATGGTTTGCTGTGAAAAGGTTTTATATCTTGAAAGTTTCCACATTTTTTCCCATCAGTATTGACTATGATTTCTGGACATTCATTTCTTCTTTGCCTTTTAGCAGAAAGAAAATGGTTCAGTTTCTAATTCAAAATGTAAGATTTACTGGAGTTTTTATATCATTTTTCATAGAACAATTATATCTATCATACCATGCTCCAAACTCCTCAGTAATTCCTTCACTAAATGTTTCTGTTAGTGCATTTATAATTTCACCGTAGAAACAAATGCACACATATATACACATATATGTATATACACATATACATATATAATATATATACATACATATATGTATGTATATATATATATATATAACATATATGGCATATCACAACAAAGGTCAAGGAGAAAATGCCACAGTTGGAATTCAAACATTATTCAGTATTGAATTGCCTATCCTTGCATGTAAGGGAAAGAAAAAACATTTTTAAGGCTAGTGCTATCATCATTATTCCTTTTATATAAGGAATTCAGGTTTATTGGCACACTGGATGTATTACTTGGTGTAAGAGAGTAAATCTACCTAACACTAAGGAGTTAAGTCACTCAGGAAATGATCATATTTAAAAATTATGTTCCTTACCATTTATTCCACTTTTAGTTTTTATACTCTTTTCTGTTATGAATTATAAAATAGTAGCACTTTATTTTGAGGTCATACAAGTCAAGACTAGCAGAGGAGTAGAGGCTTCCAGCAGGGATGATGGGTCAATCAGACGCCTCTCCTCACAGCATGGGGCTTTTGCTGCAGCAAAGGTAAAAAGAAGGTCTTGGAAATTTCCCAACACACTAATATTTTCTTTTACTGTAGTGACAGGGCACCATTTATTTATTTATTTATTTGCTGTGATCTATTTCAAGTGAAGCCATTAAGTCTTCCTTTTAAAAAAAGTGTATAAAATACAAGAAAAACTAAAAAGAAGGCTCTAAAATGAACTTCATGCATGTTTCACCAGATTTTATAAATCACATTCATGTGGAAATTCTGTTTCACTACCCCCTTGTGTCATTAATAAAAGATATTCTCACACAGACATCATTTCTTAGGAAGTGATTCAACATAAGAAGTTTGGAAGTCCATCATATTAGTCAAACTGGAAGGATAAGAGAATGAGTTTTTGCTATTTTATCTCAATTGTATTCAAAAATAATTCTACTCCTTTTCATCAAAGAGGAGTAAGTCTAAAGATAATTTTTTTTTAATTTGGTTAACTTTGAGTAGGATGACAGTGAAGATTTACAGTACCTGAAGTTGATAATATTTGTGTTTAGTGGATTTTATGATTTGTTCCCTGCAGCTTTTTTATGAGTTTTCCTCTATTACATCTATTACTCATTGTCCCAAGTTTTTGGAACACAATTAAATTCATTTTTAAAGATAGATTTTTTTCCCAAATGATAGATACTATGCCTCCAAAGAATCAACCTTCGCAGTGACATAAATATTGATATATATAATGGATATATGTAGATTGTGTCAAGAGTGATCTGTGCACTAGACATTGAGTGAAAAACAACAAAAGGCAAATATATGATTAATAAATGGTATGGGTTAGTCACATATGTATGGCAATGGATAATGGAAATGTCCTTTAAGTGCTACAAGCACCAATAAACAGAAAATGTTGAAAGAAAAAAAGGAAAGAGTCCATCTCTCTCATTTCTAGCATAAAAGTAATACATTATGATATCTTCTACTTAAAAAGTTCCCATGTTGACTAGTTTATATATCAATCAGAGTTGATGTATCAAAACTATTATTGCTTTATTTCTTATAATGTGCATTTTAAACTCAAATAGATGAAAATGTAGCAAAATATATACTAAATATTGAAATTTCCAAATATAATTGCAAATTATACTTCAATATTTTCTTTTTAAAATATATATATATATACATATATATATATATGTATGTATATAAAGGGAGATGATGTCCATTTGAAGAATAGGCCTCAAAGTCAACAAGACTTGAGTTCAAATTCTGCCTAAAATACATAATGAATATGTAATCCTAAAAAGATATCAACTCTCCAAACTCCAATTTTGTCTTGCTTTGATAGAGGACAGTTATTTTACCTGGGAACTTCCACCTTAATAAAATCATAGATATGCAATATTCTAATATATATATATATATATATATATACATATATACACATATATGTATATATATATATATATGTCTGTCCATCATGCATCCATATATGCATGTGTATGTTATATCATTATATATATATATATGTGCATATATATATATGTATATATATATGACTTCCCCTCTGTTTTAATGAGAAAGTAATTGGGCAGGGGATCCTATAGAAATTAAAATATTAATCATATAGGTGAATCAGAAGTGACAGCTAATTTAGGTCAAATTAAGGTATTTCAGAAAAATATTATTTGGAAAAATCTACACTTTGGTTTTTACACAATAGATGAATTACTTCCATTTCTTCAGCAAATATCTATTCAATAACAAATTGTAAGTTTCTGTTCTAGGGTTGGGATATTTAAATATATATGTGTATGTGGGTGTGTGTATGAGTAAAATATAGTTTTTAGTCTCAGGCAGTTTACTGTCTAGTAGTTAAAAAAAAATTAGTTCACAAATTCCTACAGGACAAAATAGCATAAGAGCTGCAAAGAAAATGCCAAGTCCATTTGGAGAGAATTCATCTTTATTTGGGGAATTAGGAAATGCTTCATGAAGGATGCTTCATTTGAAATTGATTTTATATGACTAATAGGACTTTGACGTATGGAGAATCAAGGACAATGAAAACATAAAGTGACATGAGTTAGATCACAAAGTCACAAGATCAGAAAATAATGAGAATTTGTGTGGTTAAAACATGCTAGGAAATTAATATAAAATAATGCTTTCATTATCTGCTAGAATTAGGTGGTGCACATTTTTAATATTTTGAGGTTTTTTGTAAAAGTTATGGTACCATTACAGTTCTGATTATGAAGATTTAATATAACTTTTCCTAATATACATTATATGATATTAAATTAGAAAATTTTCCCATCAAAATTACACATCAAACACAACTAATTAAATTTATGCAAGTTTTAGAAATTAATTTTTGATATGTGTGCATAAATATATAAATTAATAAATAACAATGCTTGAACTGAACTCTCTCAATCTGTACTTGCACTGGCAGTTGAATTTGACAGACAAGATGAATATTTCTCTCTTTAGGGTTTAATGGTGAACCCTAAGGTTTTCTAGGGGTTTTAATAATACAGCACATGAACTAGTGTGTCCATTATCCCAAATGACAACTAGTCAGGAGATATTAATTAAATAAGAGGATATTTACTAAGTATATATAGAAAAGATAGAAGTTACAAAATATTCAGCACCAATGCAAAAGCATACTGTTTTATTTCTCTAAATTCATTCACCTTGGAAGAGTGAGTTGAATTTTAACACAAAATACAAAGCATGAATTGCAGTGGAAATATGGGTGCAAGAAGTAAGGCATGGGTGCTGCACCTGGGGATACTTTACTTTTTTATTGAGGTTACCACTGTGTTCACTTTTATGTGACTGAGTATCTCCCTTGCTCATTTGAACTGGATCTTTCTCAGATGACTGATGAGTCAATACAAGGCTGTATTGGATCTTAACAGGTATGCTACTATGATGCTGGTACCCCATTGGATTCTTCTATTTCCACTATTGGCATCAGTGTTCTCTGCATCCAACAATATGTGTAGTAAAAACATCTGATGACTCTCACGGTTTTTCAAAGCTTGCAAGATCATTATCTGATCACTATTATTCTGTCTCTGGATAACTGGATCTTAGATTCAAAAGATTAAACACTAAAAGAGAAGATAAAAAAGACACAATGCTGCCACATTATAACAGATACATGACAGCCTAGGGATGGGGTGAATTACAAATTCATTTAAAGTAATAATTTCCATCTCTTCCTACTGCACCACACAGTTTATAGCAGATTCATTCATTTAAAAGCCACAAAGGAAAAAAAAAATGTCTGTGATAATCTATTTGAATTTTTTAATGTTTTCATTAAATCAGTTTTCAGCCTCTCCTATATCATCATTTCTTCCAACTCTTTAATTAATTGATATGATACTTGTTTTATAATACCAGCATCATTGTCACTTATGGCCAAAAACTCCCTAATGTTCCATGTATTACATTGAAATAAGTCAGGGAATATTGTGCTTAATCTGAAAGGAGGAAAGAATTACTCAATAAAAAAGCAACCTTTCTTATAAACTTGCATGTAATGATTATTAAACAAAGAGGAAATAGGGAGAGGAGAAGAATAATGTTTATGATTTTTAAAGGCAGAATTAAATGATTTTTAATTAATATTATAAAACATAGGTTGTGAAATGATTAATTTGCCTTTTCCTTCATCTATTTGTGTTTTAGATTTTGAGTTAAATTTATAAATGTTTCTTTTTTTGGAACAATGACTTGTTAAAAGAATTCTTTACTTCCCTTTGTAGTTGTGGGGCTTATAAAGTGCCAGTAGGAGTTTAATATAATTAAATTGACTGGATGAGTTCCCATTTAATTGGCATAAGGATGAAATAAGTTTATGCACTCTGGAAATATTGATATGTGTAAAAATTTTCATGAAAAGATATACTTTATCATTTTTTATTCTTTTAAAGGCTACAATCTTGTTGGATCATTACAATGAAAGAAAAATGTACATATGGGATCCTTACAGCTCTCTTGCAATTATATTATATGGAATAAAATGGAGAGGTACAGAGTATGATAAAGGGAAGTAGAATATAGTTTAGTTTAATCCCATCTTCTTATTTAAAGTTATTGTAAAACTATTTGGAGGAGATTTTATGTTCCAAAAGAAAGCCTTTCTAGACAAGCTTGTCATCTATTCATTCATCTCTTTGAAAAAAATCCATTCAATATCTAATCCTAATTTATGAAAGATACATAATTATCCCTAAATATAGTTCCATACAAGTATGAGACAGAACTTGGCCATTTGGACAAAATGTTCAATTATATTTTTCCTCCAAATAGTTCACTCTCCTCAGGCAGTGAGAGGTGTACAATAAAAGTATCTAGCCCCATGTGGATTCTGTAAAGACAACTCTGTTGCACTAGACAGAATATAGATTATCTTTCCTTCTTTAGTAGCCTCTAGGGTAGAAGAATATCATAATATGAACTTAGGGAACCAGTGAGAAAACAAATTGTTCATAAGTATTTATCATCTGTGTTTTACCCTGAAAATTGTGTGCATAACTGAAAATTTTACATTGCTATAGGAGTTAAAAGTTTTTTAAATGATACATAATACATTCCAAGGATACTTGTTTTCATGTGAATTCAGAGTACACTTTGGCGACTTACACACTTTCTTCCACATAATTTTTGCCTTAGAGAATTTTGTTTTTTTTTTCCTGGCTTCAATTATAAGAGAGATAAACATTAAGTTGTCACAACAGCAAAGGCTTTGTTTTAAGGAACTCCAAATCCCCAATTGAATTATTCAGGTTCCTCATTCCAAATAGAGACATATTCTATTCCTACTTAATAAGTTTATTTTTTGAGAAGGAAAAAAAAGCTTCTTTTACCATAACTACAACTCTATACCAGAAATACAATAATTGGGTCATCGAGAAGACAGTATTACATCTTAATGAAATTGATGAGACAAAACATTGATTTGAACCCCAGTTCAGCAACTGGATGCCTCGTGTAACTTTCCTCAAGTCAGTTTATGTCTTGGACTCAGCCTCCTCATCTATATAACAGAGGTGATGGACTAGATCAGGGCTTCTTAAACTTTTTCCACTTGTCAACCTTTTTTGTCCAATAAATTTTTGTGATCTTGGATGTATAGATATATGATTGATATAAAAATTGAACATTTAATTTTGTTTCCCACATGGGATCATGATTCACAGTTTAAGATATTTCAGACTAGTTGATTCTAAAGGGTCCTTCGAGTTCTATAATTCTATAATGCTAATTACTTATAAGTAGAAACCCTGTGAAGTTTATACCCTGGAAAGTGTTGAAAAGAGAATCTACCAACAAGCAAAGAAATTAGGAAATTAAAAAAAATACATAAATGATGTTAATTTTATTTGTTTGGCACCTTAAATCAAGCCTGAAAATAAAGAGCAAAAAAGCTGTGAGGCTCAGCCAAGATGGCCGAGAGACTTCAGGAAGTTGCTTGAGCTCTGCCCAGTTTCCCACAGGAATAACATGAAACCAAGCCTCCAAACAGATTCTGGAACTATAAAGTCTACAAAAAGATGGAATGAAACAATTTTTCAGCTCAAGGAAGAACTTCAGGAAAGGTCAATATCAACTAAGTGAAAGAAGAGCACAGCCAAGTACAGATTGTGTCTGGGCAAATCAATGGGAGAGTCTTAGTCACAGCACAGATCAACAACCAAAATCCCTAGGCCCTAGCTCAGTAAAACAGTAGCACAGCAGACCATAAATACAGCCTCAAGACTCAATGCAGAAGGCAAATTGACAAGTCTGGAAATCAAAGAACAACAGGTAGGATTAGATTAAACTATCCCCAACACTGTGAACCAGTTAAAAAATAGAGGCTTCTGTATTCAAAACCAAACCTCAAAGCTTCTCAAAACTCAAAGCCACAGCACCCCTTGATCTTTAGAAGCAGAATTTGACATTAAAAACCAAAAAACAGGATAAATAAAAGAAAAAGAAAGAAAGTGATCAAGAAACAAAAAAAAAAGAATCTTGATCACAAAAAGTGCTGTGATAACAGGAAAGATCAAGTCACCAACTCATAAAATGATAAAAATGCCTACATCCAAAACCACAAAGAAGGAATATGAATTAGTCTCAAGAAAAAATTGGGGAAATAAATTATTTAAATAGTCCCATTTTAGCACCAGCCCTGAGGTCAGGATGACCTGAGTTCAAATCTGGTCTCAGACATTTAACACTTCTTAGCTGTATGACCCTGAGCAAATCACTTAAACCCCAATTGCCTCAGCAAAAAATAAATAAATAAATAATCCCATTGTATTTATTTGTCTTTTTATTATTATTTTTATTTACAAAACATATGCATCAGTAATTTTGCAACAATGACCCTCCCAAAGCCTTGTATTCCAAATTTTTCCTTCCTCCTTCCCTCTTCCTCCCCTAGATGGCAGGCAATGCAATACATGTTAAATATATTAAAATATATGTGAAATCCAATATATGTAAAGATATTTATACAATCATGTTGCTGCACAAAAAAATGTATCAAGAATAAAAAAAAAACTGGGAAAGAAAACAAAATGCAAGCAAACAATAGAAAGAGTCAAAATGCTATGGTGTGGTCCTATCCACTCTCAGTCCCACAGTCCTCTCTATGTTTAGATGGCTATCTTCATCATAAGATTATTGGAAATGATCTGAATCATCTCATTGTTGGAAAGAGACATGGCCATCAGAATTTTTTTTGTAGAGATAAAATGATTGACTTTATTTTTTTATAAAGCTTTTTATTTGCAAGACATATGAGTGACCTTTCAAAATTGACCTCTGCAAAAAAACTTTTTTTTCCCAAGCTTTTCCTTTCCTTCCCCTCACCCCCCACCCCTAGATGACAGGTAATCTAATACATACTAGATAGGATGAATTATATGACAAATACAATACATGTATACATATTTATACAGTTATCTTACTGCACAAGAAACATCAGATCTAGAAAGAGAAGAAGAAAAAAAACAACCTAAGAAGGAAAACAGAATGCATGGAAATATTCACAGAAAGCGTTAAAATGCTGTGTTGTGGTTCACTCTCAGTTCCCACAGGCCTCTCTCTGGATGTATATGACTATCTTCATCGCAGCACAACTGGTTTGAATCACATCATTGTTGAAGAGAACCATGTCCATCAAAATTGATCATCGTATAGGCTTCTTGCTGTGTATAATGTTCTCCTGGTTCTGCTGATTTCACTCAGCATCAGTTCATGCAAGTCTCTCCAATCCTCTCTGAAATCCTCCTGTTGGTCATTTCTTACAGAACAATAATATTCCATAACATTCATATACCATAATTTATTCAGCCATTCTCCAATTGATGGGCATCTTTTTCAATTTCCAGTTTCTTGCCACTACAAAAAGGGCTGCCACAAACATTTTTGCACATGTGGGTCCCTTTCCCTCCTTTAAAATCTCTTTGGGATATAGGCCCAGTAGAAACACTGCTGGGTCAAAGGGTATTCGCTGTTTGATAACTTTTTGAGCATAGCTCCAAATTGCTCTCCAGAATGGTTGGATCCGTTCACAGTTCCACCAACAATGTATCAGTGTCCCAGTTTTCCCACATCCCCTCCAACAGCTATCATTATCATTTCCTGTCATTTTAGCCAATCTGACAGGTGTGTAGTGGTATCTCAGAGTTGTCTTAATTTGCATTTCTCTGATCAATAGTGACTTGGAGCACCTTTTCATATGACCGGAAATAGTTTCAATTTCTTCGTCTGAAAATTGTCTATTCATATCTTTTGACCATTTGTCAATTGGAGAATGGCTTGAAATCTTATATATTTGAGTCAATTCTCTATATATTTTAGAAATGAGACCTTTATCAGAACCTTTGGATGTAAAAATATTTTCCCAGTTTACTGCTACCCTTCTAATCTTGTCTGCATTCATTTTGTTTGTACAAAAACTTTTCAACTTGATATAGTCAAACTTATCTATTTTATGATTAATGATGACCTCTAGTTCTTCTTTGTTCACAAATTCCTTCCCCCTCCACAGGTCTGAAAGGTAAACCATCCTACATTGTTCTAATTTGTTTATAATATCATTCTTTATGCCTAGATCATGAATCCATTTTGACCTTATCTTGGTATATGGTGTTAGGTGTGAGTCAATGCCTAATTTCTTCCAGATTAGTTTCCAATGATCCCAGCAGTTTTTGTCAAATAGTGAGTTTTTATCCTCAAAACTGGGGTCTTTGGGTTTATCAAACACTAGATTACAATTGTCATTGAGTATTTTGTTCTGTGAACCTAACCTATTCCACTGATCCACTACTCTATTTCTTATCCAGTACCAAATGGTTTTGGTGACCACTGCTTTATAATATAGTTTTAGATCTGGTACAGCTAGATGGCCATCAGAATTGATCATCACATAATTTTGTTGTTTCCATGTACAAATATCTCTTGATTCTGCTCATTTTATATAGAATAAGTTTATGTAAATCTCCCAGGCCTCTCTAAAATCATCCAGCTGATGATTTCATTTATTTTCTTTTTTTTGACGCAATTGGGTTTAAGTGACTTACCGAGGGTCACATAACCAGGAAGTATTATGTGTCTGAGAGCAGATTTGAACTCAGGTACTCTTAACTTTAGGGCTGGTGCTCTATCCATTGTGCCATCTAGCTAGCCCTAGCTGATCACCTCTTATAGAACAAAAATATTCCATAGCATTCATAAACCATAAATTATTTAGCCATTCTCCAACTGATGGGCATCCACTCAGTTTCCAGTTTTTTGCCACTATGAAAAGTACTGCCATATACATTTTTGCACATGTGGGTCCCTTTCCCTCCTTAAAGATCTCTTTGGGATACAAGCCCAGTAGAAACATTATTGGATCAAAGGGCATGTACAGTTTGATAACTTTTTGAGCATAGTTCCAAGTTGCTCTCCAGAATGGTTGGATCTGTTCACAATTCCACCAACAATGCATTAGTGTCCTAGTTTTCCCCTATCCCCTCCAACATTAGTCATTATTTTTTCCTTTCAACTTAGCCAATCTGACTAGTGTAGTGGTATCTCAGAGTTGTCTTAATTTGCATTTATCTGATTAATAGTGATTTGAAGCACCTTTTCATATGACTATAAATATTTTCAACTTCTTCATCTGGAAATTATTTGTTCATATCTTTGACCATTTATCAATTGGAGAATGGCTTGAATTCTTATAAATCTGAGTCAGTTTTCTATATATTTTATAAATGAAGGCTTTATCAGAACCCTTTAATGTAAAAATGTTTATTCAATTTATTACTTCAATTCTAATTTTGTCTGCATTAGTTTTGTGGGTACAAAAACTTTCCAAATTAATATAATCAAAATCATGTATTTGGTATTCAATAATGCGTTCCAGTTCTTCTTTGTTCACAAATTCCTTCCTTCTCCACAGATCTGAGAGGTAAACTACCCTATGTTGTTCTAATTTGCTTCTAATATCAATGTTTATGACTAAAGCATGAACCTATTTTGACTTTATCTTAGTATATAGTATTAGGCGTGCATCAATGCCAAGTTTCTGACACAGTTGTGTCCATTTTTGCCAGCAGTTTTTTTCAAATAGTGAGTTCTTATCCAAAAAGCTGGGGGGTTTGAGTTTTCCAAACATTAGATGGCTATAGTTATTGACTATTTTGTCCATTGGACCTAAAATATTCCATTGATTGACTACTCTCTTTCATAGCCAGTACCAAATGATTTTGATGAATGAACCTTTACATCATACTTTTTAAGTTTGGCAGAGCTAGGCCACCTTCACTGGAGTTTTTTTTTCATTAATTCCATTTAAATTCTTGATCTTTTATTCTTCCATATGAATTTTGTTGGTATTATTTCTAGAGCTGTAAAATATTTTTGAGAGTTTGATGGGTATGGCACTAAATAAGTAGATTAATTTAGGTAGTGTTTTCATTTTAATTATATTTGCTCAACCTAGCCAAAGCATTTGATTTATTTCCAATTATTTAGATCTGGCTTTATTTATGTAGAAAATGTTTTGTAGTTCTGTTCTCATAGTTCCCGACTTTCCTTTGGCAGATAGACTCTCAAATATTTTATATTATCAACAGTTGTTTTAAATGGAATTTCTCTTTGTATCTCTTGCTGCTGGACTTTGTTGGTAATATATAAAAATGCTGATGATTTATTTATGTGGATTTATTCTGTATTCAGAAACTTTGCTAAAGTTGTGAATTGTTTCTGTTAGTTTTTTAGCTGAGTCTCTAGGGTTCTCTATACCATCATAACATCTGCAAGAGTTCTCAAGAGTTCTTTCCTTTTTACATTTTTGTGCTCCTCTTGAGTTCTGTATTTGGAGACCAATTTTTTTTTGTTTAGATCATGTTTTTTCATCAGAAATAGATGAAATTCATCTGTATCATTAAATGTCCATCTTCTTCCATAAAAGTTAATGCTCATTTTTGCTGTATAGCTTATTCTTACATGTAATTCAAGTTCTTTTGCCTTTTGCAATATCTGATTTCAGGACTTTCTGTCTTTTAAAGTAAAAGCTGCAGGGCCAAGCCAAGATGGTGGAGTGAAGACACGGCTCTCTGTGACCTTCTCTGACCTTTTCTCAAACCATTAGCAGATAAAACCTCTAAACTGATTTTTAAGTCAAAGAACCCACAAATATTTGGACTACAACACATTCCCAGCAGAAGTTGCATTGGAAGAGCTCCAGAACAGGTCTACTTCCAAAGGGCAGGGAATCAAGTCAGTTTGCCGAGCTCAGATGGCAGCTCTGGGAGACAGGGCAGGAAGCCGGGCAGGACTCAGTATGGCAGATTCTAACCACCTGGGAAGTTTCTATGAGGCTCTTGGGCCACTCTGCCCTGCTTTCAGGCAGGTGCTTTGGCAGATCTGCCTTTTGTAAAAGACAGATTGTAACCCACTTCAAATACACATCCTAGCCCAGAGAGCCCAGCACTGGAAGTCAATCAGCCGAACTGCCCCAGGGCAAATTAAAGCAGCTGCTGCTCCTCTGCTTTAAACACACCTCAAGCTTTTTTGAAAAAAAATAAATTAAAAACAGAAAATTACTCTCACCATAGACAGCTTTTATGCAGAAAGAGAAGGGCAGACCTCAGATCCTGAGGTTCATAAAGGTAAAGCAACTCCAGAGGAATCCACAAAGGGAGACATGAACTGGTACTTATTTCACAAGGCTTTCCTGGAAGACTGCATAAAGAATCTCAAAAGAGAGTTAGAAGAAAAATGGATAAATGAACTGAGATTTTTTTTTTCTGAGACAATTGGGGTTAAGTGACTTGGCCAGGGTCACACAGCTTAGAAGTGTTAAGTGTCTGAGACCGGATCTGAACTCAGGTCCTCCTGACTTCAGGGCTGGAGCTCTATTGCACCACCTAGCTGCCCCAATGCAAAAATCTTAAATAAAATTTTAGCAAAGAGATTACAGAAAGACAAGCACAGGATAATACATCATGACCAAGTGGGATTTGTACCAGGAAAAAAAGACTGGTTCCATATTAGGAAAACTCTTAGTGCAATTGAGTATGTTAATAACAAAACTAACAAAAAAAATCATATGATTATCTCAATAGATGCAGAAAAAGCATTTGAAAAAATCCAAAATCTATTCCTATTAAAAACACTAGAGAGTATAGGAATAAGTGGAGTTTTACATAAAATCATCAGCAGCATTTATTTAAAATCATAAGCAAGTTTCATATATCATGGGAACAAAATAGAATCCTTTACAATGAGATCAGGGATGAAAAAGGCTGCCCACTAAAACCATTAGTATTCAATATTGTATTATAAATGTTAGCTTTGGCAATGAGAAGAAAAAGAGATTAAATGAATGAGAATAGTTAATGGGGAAACCAAATCATCACTCTTTGCAGATGATATGATGGTATACTTAAAGAACCATAGGGAATCAACTAAAAAGCTACTGGAAACAATTTACAACTTTATCAATGTTGCAAGATACAAAATAAATTCAGATAAATCATCAGCATTTTTATATATAACCCACAAAATCCAATAGCAAGAGAGACAAAGAGAAATATTATTTAAATGACTGTCAATAGTATCCTATCATTCTGGGGGTTGATTTGGAACTATGCTCAAAGGGCTATTAAATTGTGCATGCCCTTTGGTTCAACAGTGTTTCTACTGTGCTTATATCCTAAAGAGACCTTAAAGAAAGGAAAGGAAGCCACATATACTAAAATATTTGTAGCAGCCCTTTTTATACTGGCAAGAAAATGGAAACTGAGTGGATGAGAATGGCTGAATTAGTTTATGATATAAAAATGGTATGGAATATTATTGTTTTATAAGAAATGATCAGCAGGATGATTCATAATGGCCTGGAGAGACTTACAGGAACTGATGCTAAGTTAAATGAGCAAAACCAGGAGATCATTATACATGGCAACAACAAGATTAAATGATGATAATTTCTGATGTATGTGTCTTTTCCCAATTAATGGTATGATTCACACTAGTTTCAATGATCTTGTGATGATGAGAGGCATCTACACACGGAGAGTAATGTGGGAATTGAGGGTGAATCACAATATAGCATTTTTACTTCTTTTGTTGTTGCTTGCTTAAATTTTATTTGCTTTCTCATTTTTCTTCCTTTTTGCTCTGATTTTTCCTGTGCAGCAAGATAATTGTATAAATATGTATCTTATTTTTGAATTACATATATTTTAACTTTTTTAACATATATTGGATTGCTTTTCATCTAGGTGAGAAGGTGGAGGAAAGGAGGGAAAATTGTAACATAAGGTTTTTCAAAATCAATATTGAAAAATTATCCTTACAAATTTTTTGAAAAAATAAACTTCAATAAAAATAAACAAATAAAAATAATTGTATCTTTATTAAGAGAGTCAACAGGGATATACATAAGGAGAAAGTGTGGGTATATATTGAGTTTATTGTAATGATATTTTGAAAAGGCTTTAAGGGGCAAGCAAAGGATTGTACTGGAACAAGAGGGAAAGGGAGGTAAAATGATGTAAATTAGATCAGATGAAGAAGCACAAAATACCTATTACAAAAGAGGGGCAGAGAAGGGATGGACACTATCTAAAGCTGAATTTCATCAGATTTGCTCAAAGAAAGTATAACATAGACACTCAGCTGAGCACAAAAATTTTTCTTACCCTATAGGGAATTAAGAAGAGAAAAAAGAAGTAAAGATGATATGCAGAACATAAGGCAGTAGAAGAAAAGAACAAAAGAAGGGAGGAGAGTGTTATATCAAAGGGAGGACAGATTGAGGGAGGAAGTAGTCAGAAATAAAACATTTGTGATGAGCAACAGCTTGAAAAGAATGGTAAAAACAGGTGAGAAAATAAGATAGAAAGAAATACATATCAGGTAATTGTAGAGGGCCAATGATAGTGGGGAACTCTGTGCGAGGTATAAGACCTTTTAGTCCAGTAAGGAATTCTGCTGACAATGTCTGGTTTGGTTCCCTATTCTTCCAAGGGCCATTGACCTTCCTAAGAAGTCAGGGGACAAGACAACCTGTACTGTACTTGAAGCAGAGTTATGCTGACATGGCAAGGAAGCAACTGCACACAATAGCAAGTTGTTTACGTAGTCCCACATGTGCTGTATCCTATAGTTAGAATATTGCAGTATCTTATACCTATGTAAATGTATTACATAAATATACGTTATATAAGGCTGACAATTTTTTGAATAAACGGACTACTGATGGACTATCCTCATGAGTTCCGCCTCATCACCCCTCACCCAAAATCATGCCAAACACGTATACATTAGGAGATATAGCATCCAAATTTTTAGAGAAATTCTCAGTTACAGGAAGAAATACACAGTGAAAATATACCAGTACATAACTTTAATCTCCTCCTCTAAGAATAAGAGATTTCTAATGACAAAATAAATAAAAAATAAGTAAAAGGAATGAGTAGAATTTTAGAAAAGTTAAATATGATAAGCTGTGGAGAAAGTTAAATGGAGATAGAAAGGAGTATATATTTTTCTCAGTAGTATATCCATCCACACAAAAAATGACAATGTATAAAGGCATAAAAACATTTCAATCAAAAATGGAAAGGTAGAAATATTAAATACATCCTTTTCAGATCATTATGCAATAAATATTACCTAAAATCAAGGGCCATGGAAAAATAGAACAAAAACTAACTGGAGATTAATAATGCAATCCTAAAGAATGAGTGGCTGAAATAACAAATAATAAAAAAATCAATAATTTCATTGAAGAGAATGAAAATGAGACAAGATTCCAAAACATACCTTAACTTTGGGATGGAGCTGAAACAGTTCTTAGAGGAAATTTTATATCTGTACGTTCATGTGTAAATAAAATAGAGAAAGAGGAGTTCAATGAATTGGACATGCAACTAAAAAAAGCTAGGAAAAACCAAATTAAATATCAAATATAAAATTTTGAAAATCAAGGACAAGGTTAGCAAAAATGAAGGTAATAAAACTACTGAAGCAACAAATAAAGCTGAGTTGATTTTATAGAAATAATAAAATTTGAAAAATAAAAAAATGCATTATCATCATAAAAACCAAAAAATGAATTTAAGACTACTGATGAAAAAATTAAAGCAATGATTAGGAGTTATTTTAGTTAGCTGCATACCAACATGTCTCACAAACTAATTGAAATGGATGAATATTTACAAAAAATATGTTTCCTAAATTAACAGAACAAACAATAAAATATTTGAATAATCCAATTTTGGAACAGGAAATTGAACAAGCCATCAATGAACTCTCTGAGAAAAAAAAACCTTCAAGGTCAGATGGATATATGTGAATTCTATAAAACAGTTAAAGAATAATTGATTCCAATTCTGTGAAAATTCTTTGGAAAAATGAGCAATGAAGGAATTCTCTCTAATTCCTTTACTGACACAAATATGTTGCCAATGCTAAGCCAGATAAAGCCAAAAGAGAAAAAAAAATATGATCAATTTCTCTAATACTGATGCAAGAATTTTAAATGACAAATCTATTGGGACAGAACAAACATGACAAAGCCAGGAAGCTACTGGAGCTCTCCCAATTCCCCTTGAAAAACACATGAAATCAGAGGTGACAGGTGGAGCCAAGATGGCAGAGTGAAGACACTACTCTCTGTGCCCTCCTCTGACCATCTCTCAAACCAACAGAAGATTAAGCCTCTGAACTGATTTTAACATAAATATGTGGATTACAAAACATTCCTTGCAGAAAGTACCTTTGAAGAGCTCTATAGCAGGTCTGTTTCAGTCCAGCAGGGGCTTGGGTAGGGGCTCAGGCAGGTCTACAAATTCAGGTGCGGTTCTGAGAGACAGGCCACGAAACCAGGTGGGACTCAGCATGGCAGATTCTAAACACCTGGAAAGGTGTCTCAGGACACTCTGCCCTGATTGTGGGCAGGTGATTTGGCAGATCTGCCTTTTCTAAAAGGCAGATTGTAACCCTCTGCAAACACAAGGACCTAGCCCTGAAGGCCCAGTACTGGAAGTTAATTATCTGAATTGCCCCAGGTCAAATTACCACAGCAGCTGGTTCTCTGCTTTAAACAGACCCCAAGCTTTTAAAAAAAATGATTAAGAAACAGAAGAGAGCTCTCACCATCGACAGCTTTTATGGAGAGAAAGAAGGGCAGACCCCAGATCCTGAGGTTCCTAAAACAACTACAGAGGAAGCCATAAAGGCGATCATGAGCTGGTCCCCTTTTCAAAAGGCTTTCCTGGAAGACGGCTTAAAAAATCTCAAAAGAGAGTTAGACAAAAAATGGGGGGATGAATTGAGATCAGTGCAAGACACCCTACAAAAGAGATGTGATAAAGACACCAATTTACTGAAAAACAAAATTGGGGAAATGGAAAAAGGAAGCAATGAACAAATTGGCCAGCTACAAAAGGAACTAAAAAAGATCACCTAAGAAAATAATACATTAAAAATTAGAATTGAACAAATGCAAGTAAATGACTCAACAAAACTTCAAGAATCAGTCAAACAAAAACAAAAAAAAATGAAAAAATAGAAGAAAATATGAAATATCTCCTAGGGAAAAAACAGACTTGGAAAATAAATCTAGGAGAGAGAATCTAAGAATTATTGGGCTTCCTGAAAGCCATGATGAAAAAAAGAATCTAAACACTATCTTCCAGGAAATCTTGAAAGAAAACTGCCCTGATGTTTTAGAATCAGAAGGCAAAATCACCATCAAAAGAATTCACCTATCATCTCCTGAAAGAGACCCCAAAATAAAATCTCCAAGGAATATAGTGGCTAAATTTCAAGACTATCTCACCAAGGAAAAGATAGCAACTAGAAAGAAACAATTCAAATACCAAGGAATTATAATTAGAATCAAGATCTGTCAGCCTCCACACTGAAGGATCGAAGGGCCTGGAACCAGATATTCCAAAAGGCAAAGGAACTTGGATTACAGCCAAGAATAACCTATCTACCTAGAATGAGCATTATTTTCCAGGGAAGAAGATACTCATTTAATGATATAAATGAATTTCACCTATTTCTAATGAAAAGACCAGATCTGAACAAAAAATTTGACCTCTAAACACAGAACTCAAGAGAAGCATAAAAAGGTAAAAAGGAAAGAATTCTTGAGAACTATACTTCTACTAGGGCTATATACTTAAAGAATGGGGGAATAATTTGATATTACTTTGATAATATGAAAAAGAAACTAAAGGTGGAAAGGCTATTATACTGGGAAAAATAGGGAAAAGGTGGTAAAATAAGGTTAAAAAAAGGAGGTAAAAATAAAGTAAAATCTCATGAAGAGGTAAAGAAAACCTAAAATAATTGAGGGAAAGAAGGGAGGTAGATGAGCATTGGGTAAATCTTACTCTCAACAGATTGGGCTCTAAAAGAGTATATCAGACACATTTGATTTCACAGAGAACCTTGTCCTTCCTTATAGGGAAGTGGGAGGGAAAGGAGGAAAAGAAAGGGATTGACTAGTAGAAGGGAAATTAGAAGAATCAGGGGAAAGGAGTTAAAAAGGGGGAGGGGCTCTAAACAGGGGAGGATTATTTGGGGGAGGTGGTAATCAAAAACAAAATACTAGGGAAGGGGAAGGGAGAAAGTGGAAAGGAAAGAGAAAAACCTAACTTGGGTAAATAAGATGGCAGGAAATACAGAATTACTTATTTTAAGTGTGAATGTGAATGGGATGAACTCTCCCATAAAGCAGAAGTGGATAGCAGACTGGATCAAAACCCAGAATCAAACATAAAAACAATTTTTTATGTTGTTTACAAGAAACAAATCTAAAGCATAGAGACACATACAGTGTGAAAGTAAAAGGCTTTAGCAGAATTCATTATGCTTCAGGTGAACAAAAAAAAAAAAAAAATCAGGGGTAGCAATCCTGATCTCAGATGGAGCAAAAGCCAAGATAGATCTAATCAAAAGGGATGAGGAAGGAAACTATATTTTATTAAAGTGTACCATAGATAATGTAGCAATATCTATACTACATATATATGCACCAAGGGGTATAGCATCCAAATTCCTAGAGGAGAAATTAAGAGAGATGCAAGAAGAAATAGACAGCAAAACTATACTAGTGGGCGATCCCAACCTTGCTCTCTCAGAATTAGATAAATCAAACCACAAAATAAATAAAGAAAG
>JAJPUD010016700.1:0-33282 GCA_023553655.1 Myrmecobius fasciatus
TTTGTGACCAAAGAAGAACTAGAGGTCATCATTAATCACAGAATAGATAAGTTTGACTATATCAAGTTAAAAAGTTTTTGTACAAACAAAATGAATGCAGACAAGATTAGAACGGTAGCAGTAAACTGGGAAAATATTTTTACATCCAAAGGTTCTGATAAAGGCCTCATTTCTAAAATATATAGAGAATTGACTCAAATATATAAGAATTCAAGCCTTTCTCCAATTGACAAATGGTCAAAAGATATGAACAGACAATTTTCAGACGAAGAAATTGAAACTATTTCTGGTCACATGAAAAGGTGCTCCAAGTCACTATTGATCAGAGAAATGAAAATTGAGACAACTCTGAGATACCACTAATGACAGGAAATGATAATGATAACTGTTGGAGGGGATGTGGGAAAACTGGGACACTGATATATTGTTGGTGGAACTGTGAACGGATCCAACCATTCTGGAGAGCAATTTGGAACTATACTCTTAAAGTTATCAAACTGTGCATACCTTTTGACCCAGCAGTATTTCTACTGGGCCTATATCCCAAAGAGATTTTAAAGGAGGGAAAGGGACCCACATGTGCAAAAATGTTTGTGGCAGCCCTTTTTGTAGTGGCAAGAAACTGGAAATTGAAAGGATGCCCATCAATTGGAGAATGGCTCAATAAATTATGGTATATGAATGTTATGGAATATTATTGTTCTGTAAGAAACGACCAGCAGGATGATTTCAGAGAAGCCTGGAGAGACTTTCATGAACTGATGCTGAGTGAAATCAGCAGAACCAGGAGAACATTATACACAGCAACAAGACTATACGATGATCAATTTTAATGGACGTGGTTCTCTTCAACAATGATGTGATTCAAACCAGTTGTTTAGCAATGAAGATAGTCATATACATCCAGAGAGAGGCCTGTGGGAACTGAGTGTGAACCACAACACAGCATTTTAACGCTTTCTGTGAATATTTCCATGCATTTTGTTTTCCTTCTTAGGTTGTTTTTTCTCCTCTTTCTAGATCTGATATTTCTTGTGCAGTAAGATAACTGTATATATATATGTATACATGTATTGTATTTCTCATATAATTTATCCTATTTAGCATGTATTAGATTACCTGTCATCTAGGGGTGGGGGTGGGGGGAAGTTGGGGAAAAGCTTGGGAAAAATAAGTTTTTTGCAAAGGTCAATGTAGAAAAATCACTCATATGTTTTGTAAATAAAAAGCTTTATATTAAAAAAAAAGAAACATAATACATAAAAGGTACTGGAAAGCTGGGAAGGGGTCAGAAAGAATTTTTGGCTTGTGGCCAGAAGACTTCAAAAAGGCAAGAGGAGGATTAAAATTCATACCTTGAATTTGATATTGTTTCCATTCACAACTACAGTTTCTGATCTTCAGTCTTTCTTCCTTGCTCCATGTTAATTCTTTTATTGTAGATGGATTAATTCTGTATTATTCTCTTTTAGAGCATCTATTCTAATATTTTTAATCTCTTTTAAAGCCACAAGAGTCAATTCTACCTTAATTCCTCTTAGCCTCACTTTTGACTTTACTGAGAAAATCAAGGTCACTGGTCTTGAGCTCTATTTTTCCTCTATTTCACACCTCACTACTCTCCTCTATTTTCATCCCTCCCTTTCTCTTTCACTTCATTCTATGTGGAAGAGATGATCCTTTTATTAAGTGCTTGATGTATAGCTCATACTTAATAAGTGACTTATTGACTGATGTCTCACATCATTCTCTTTGCTCTACTCCTGCAGATAGCCAATCAGTTCATATCTTATAAATACTCTCTTGAATTTTTACAGTCATCTACTAATTGATCTTCCTGCTTCAAGTCTCTGGACCTCTAATTCATCCTCCACACTCCTGCCTGGGTATTTTCAGAGACCTGATAATATTAGATTCTTCTTGTAAGTTATAGTGTGTCTCTATTGCCTCAAAAAAATAAATCCTTTAACATTCAAAACCCTTTACAAGCAATCTTCAGACAATCTTTTGAGGCTCATAGTAGCTTTATTTTTCTCAACTTATTCTACAATTCAGTAGTGCTCACTTCCTTCCTGTTCTTTAAACAAGGCACTCCATCTCTGAACTCTAAGCATTTTTGCTTTCTGTCATTGATACCCCAAATGCTCTCTCTGCTCATTTCTATCACCTTTCCACAGAACTGCCAAAACAATTTTCTATGATATATATATATATATATATGACTATATTACTGCCTTATAAAACTGCCAAGGATTCTCTTAGTAAGGTGTTCAAGGCTTTACACAATCTGGCCCCAGTCTAAGTTTCCAGATTTATTTTATATTATATACACATTCTATGTTCCAAGCAAATTGATTACATATTGTAAAAGCTTAAACACACATGCATGGTTGTATACATATGTATATATGAATATATGTATGTGTGTCTATAGAGTAAAGGTAATTGTATTTCTAAAACTATTTATATGTTCACAAAATACATATGTATGTATGTATGCATATTATATAAATCCTTCCAATAGACTCATACTAATGTATGAATAGAATGAGTATTATAGTAAAAGTACTAAAGTATTATGTACATACATATGGTATATATATGTGTACCAATTACTCTATACATCTACTGTGTATTCATAGATTTATTGTTTATACACATATGTATATATGTGTCCTCTACATCTACTTATGTATAAATTTAATCATCTTGTATTTAATGTATATGTATATATGTACACAATTCCCTCATGCAGTAAATGAAGTTCCAGTGGAACTTTGGTATCTGGAAAATATGAGAAAGATTAATCAAACATTAGATAGAATCATGTGATAAATTAATGGGGAGAGACAAATGGAAAAATCTTGCCCTAAATGGTTAGACATGGTTTACTTGTGATCTGTACCATTGGAGATAAGTGATATCCCAGATTCAGTGAAATATAGTTATTCTTAAATATTTACATGCTGCATCCCCTTGTGTGTTATCAATAGTCTATATTTAGTAATAGTTGTTTTTAATTTGTTACCCCCTATTTTTACCTTCCTCCAAATGAAAACTTTGATTCCTTTTAGGATATGAGCAGAAGATTTGGGCCATAAGGCTAGGCACTGTGCTCTCCTCCTTGAAAATGACAATGGGTTAAGATTATCTATCTATCTATCTATCTATCTATCTATCTATCTATCTCTATTTAAATATACATACATTCATAGTATGTGGGCATATATGTATGAATTTTTATATATACACATATATTTAATAGATAAAAATTATTAATTTAAGGAAAATATTTTTAAGGTTCCTGTTATGCTCCTGATTGTTGTCCCTTAATGGGGAAAGAATGTCCAAATACTATATATCCAAGGCTTGATTCTTTCCGCCAAACACTATTTACATAAATACCACACATGGTAGATAGCAAAAGTTAAATAAATAAAAATATGCCAAATAATCATCAAGTGAATGAGCTCTCTCACTGGAAGCAAGATATTTGAATTGAGAGAGTCACAGTTATCACCTAAGGACAAATTCCTGAAGTTTCTCCCTCTCAGGACCTTTTCTGAAGAGAATTTGAAAAGCAACAAAAGATAACAATAATGTCTCTTTTCTGAAGCTCCTACTCTTCACACTGGCTTGATGAAAGTCTTATGAAATGGATGTCACTTGGTGATTATG
Organism: Myrmecobius fasciatus; assembly: GCA_023553655.1. Taxonomy (NCBI): domain Eukaryota; kingdom Metazoa; phylum Chordata; class Mammalia; order Dasyuromorphia; family Myrmecobiidae; genus Myrmecobius; species Myrmecobius fasciatus. The sequence continues at coordinate 3,679 of JAJPUD010016700.1, forward strand.
AATTAGGTTTTTTTGGTAACTATTTCAATACAATTAGTTTTCTTTGCAATCCTATGTATTTGATTTTATTAGTATAGAAGCATTATTCGAGAAGGGATCCAAAGTTATCAGACTTTCAGGGGGTCTATAAAAGGCAAAACAAAATTAAGAATCCTTACTCAAGCTCCTTGGGAGCTTCTTTAAAGAGAACTCCATGCAGAACAATGGAAAGGGTGGTCTAATCTGCCAGACACAATTTCTTATTGAAAAGTTTTTGCTTTCTCCTCCAATATCAAATACCTTGACTGAGAGCAGAACTGGCTTCTTTTTTTGTTTTTGTGCCTCCAGTATCTAGAAGAAATCATACACTAAGAATAATCTTAGTTGAATTGATTTTCCTGAAGTTTATGATTCTCCAGTTCACTGACCCCTCTTTGTTCACAGTCTGTCTTGGAGTCCCTTGACTAATTATTAATGGGAAAAAACTGAACACCTTGCCCTGCTAATAACCAAGTTAGAGCTAAGAAGGCAGAACAGAAAGGGAAAAAGTTCATAAAGATAAATATAGTTTTTCTAATGTTTCCCTTAATATATGCCTCTCAGCAAAGCTGGAATCTCTTTTACTTCCTCACTTCAAAGCCCAAATAACCATTCCCAGTATATTTCAAGTTTTATCTTAAGTTTAATACATAATTCTAGTAGTGAAAGAAAATAATAACTAGAATTTAAATTTTAAAAGAATTTTAATTATTGCATGATATTCACAATAAGCTTCAAGGCTGGGTCAAATTAAGAGAATAAAATTGAGGATTAAAAAAATACCTTCATGGGTAGCCATTCCTAAATAATAATTCATATAAAAAAGATCAGGGGAGTTTAGTAAACTAAATCAATGAGCCAATGTAGCACGACAACCAAAAAAACCAAGCAATTTTCTTAGACTGCATTAATAAAAGAATTATTTCTAGAATAAACAAGATAGTAAGCTTTATTCTTCCTTGGTCAGACCATATAAGGAATACTGCTATCATTTCTGGGCACAGATTCTTTGGGAGACACTATTTTAGGATGGATACTGACAAGCTGGATAGTGTTCAGTCCAATTGAAAAAAAATCTTGGTTTATGCTGAAAAAGTAAAAATTTGTGCATGAGATCTGCCTGATTTTTGTTTCCAAATATTGGTAGAGCTAATATGGAATAATCTCAGAAAAAAGATTAATTTTATTTTGTATGACTGCTTCCTGAGGAGTATAGAATCCATGGACCCCCCCCCACAGAGATAGACAGAGAAGAGATAAACAGATAGATGTTTATGTATATTTATTTATCTATCTACAAGGCTTCTTAAGGGTCATCTAGTCCAGTCTCTTCATTTTACAGATAAGGACACAGAGATTAGATGATTCATATTCACACAGGTGGTAAATGAAGTGCTGAAATTGGGAATTGAACTCTAGTCCTTTGACATCAAATTTAATGCTTTTGCACCACTTTGAGATTATATAGAGGGTAACTTTCAGGAGAAGATGATTTTGAGTCAATGAAAGAATGGGATTTTTTGTTTTGTTTTGCTTTTGTTTCAGTTTTTGTAAATAGTGGATTGGATGCTTTTATGAAGTAGTGAGTTCCCCATCACTATGGGATGCTCAAGCACAGAGTGGAAGAAAATGTTAGAAATTTTTTAAGTGGTTGATAATACTTCATACTTGTATTAGATGATCCCCAAACCCCTTTCAAATATGAGATTCTTTGAAGAGCCAGTAACTAAGATGACTGACATTTCAAGATCTGCTTGGCAGAGACTGTTGCTTCCTTGACCTCACAGATCCATCACCTCTGCAGGTGAAAAAAAATAGAAACAACACTAGTTTTTAGAACTAAATCAGAATATTTTTCAGCTTCTTGTGACTCCCCATATCTCTTTAGAATTGTAATGGATTGCAAAGAGTTAAGCCATTTTCCTCCACAGGATCTCAGTGTTGTATTTCATTAAATGCACTGAGTTAACACAGCCCTCAAACAAACTGAAATGGCTCATGGTGTTTAGTTTTAGGACCAGGCCCATTAAATCACCAATTGCTGCTGTGGATTTGACTGATCAACAAAGCAGTGTTTTACTGAGCCAGCGAATCTGCCATCTGGCTCATTGTTCAGATTTTGGATATGTATTTTTAAGCATCTTATACTGAAGCAAGGGGAGGAGGGAGAGGGATCAGATATATAGAAAATTCCTTTGAACCTTTTCATGCTTCCTCAGCACCAACTTCTCTCCATTCTATAGACTTTTCCTAGAAAAGAGAGCAAGAAATTGACCAGTAAATTAAATGCACCATAAACAAAGTGAGTTACTTTGAACAGTCTTCTTATCAAATGCAGCATTTGTCTAGCTAACCCCAGATGTTGTACTTAGGGTTGACAACTGAGATTTATAGGTGAGGAAACATGGGCTAAGTGATAAGAAAATGGCAAGAGACAGTATGGTATAGCAAAAGGCTTTTTATACTTTTTCCACTTGCTAACTCTTTCTCCTGAAATTTTTTTACATGACTCTGGGTATCTAGGTATATGAAATATATATATATATATATATACAAATCAAACATTTACTCATAATAACATTTCAGGACTGCCATTTTAGTTACACCTCCCCATAAGGGATTGTGACCTACATTTTAAGAAACTTTGGTATAGCAGAATATAGGCTAGGTATCCAATCAGGATACTTGGACTCAAATCTTGTCTCTGACACTAAGTCTGGAAAACACATTTCAATTCTCGAGACCTCAGTTTCCTTATTTGCAAAATTAAAACTGATAGTTTAGGCTTGATAGAGGGAGTGTTTAGTGAATCTTAAATCCACATGAAAATAAAACTAGACACAATGGGTGGATACTGCAAAAACATAGATATGACATAAAGGGTATTTTTGTGTTAAAAGATCATCATAACAATGATTGCAGCCATGAAATGAAAAGATGCTTGTTCCTTGAAAGGAAAATTTAGGTAAATCTTGACAGTGCAGTAAACTACAGAGACACTACTTTGCCAACAAGGGTCCATATAGCCAAAGTTATGGTTTTTCCAACAGCAATATATGCATGTGAAAGTTGGACCATAAGGAAAGCTGAGAGACAGAATTAAGGCATTCGAACTTTGATGATAGAGAAGACTTTTGAAAGTGCCTTGCACAGCAAGGAGACCAAATCAACCAATACTTAAAGAAATCAATTTGGACTATTCACTGGAAGTCAAATAATGAAGCTGAAGCTTCAATACTTTGGAAACATAATGAGAAAAAAGGATTCATTGAAAAAGACTCTAATGTTGGGAAAGATTGAAGGTAATACTGAGATGGATATATAGTGTCATGGAAATAATAAACATGAATTTGGACAAATTTCAAGAGATAATGGAGGATAGAAGAGCCTGATGTGCTATGGTCCATGGGATCACAATGAGTCAGATATGATTGAATGACTTAACAACAACAAAGGATACACTTCCAGATCCTTAGAACACTGTAAAAATAAATTTGCAAAGGACAGTAGGGATTCCCTCTTGCTGGTGATAGCATGACATCTATTAGGTGAGTAGTACACAGGATTGTTGTTCAGAAATAGATTGAACAAGACAGCCTGGAGGTCCCTTTCAATATGAAATGCTATTAAAAGTTTTGCCATAATACAACTTAGGAGGGATATGACGACTATTTTCAAATACTCACAAGGCCAACATGTTTGGCTTCTGAGGGCATAACTTGGAAGAATGAGGGCAAATTGCAAAAAAGCAGATTTTAGCTCCATATAAGGACAACCTAAATGGAACAACTATTTTTTAACAATTTGAGCTTTCCAAAAATGGAATTGGTTAACTCAGGAGGCAGACAGAGGTTAAATGACTTACCCAGGGTCACATGACTAATAAGTATCCTAGACCAAATATGAACTCAGGTCTTTTTCACACCAGCACTAAGCAACCTATCTACTCTTAGAGAAACTAGTTCTCATGTAGCTTGAGTTCTTAGAAAAAAAAAAACTAATTAACTTAGGAGTCAGTTTATTTTTTTTTTCCTTTTTCTCAGGAGTGAGTTGAGAAATAGGAACATTCAAACCTATGATTTAATCTTTTAGGAACATCTAGTGTATAAATTCCTTCCATTAATACAGATTAAACTCTAGACTCTAAGAGATGCCCAGAGACATTTATAAGAAGTAATATAACTTGACTATGGTCATATGCCTTGTTTGTGTCAGAAGAAAGTACTGAACCCAGGATTTCCTGAGTCCAAGACTAAAAGCAACTTTATTCTCTATATCATGCTGCCTGGTAGGAAGTAGAACATCACAAAAATCTAGTACATTAAAGCTATGAGGGACATTAAGCATTGTTTGATCTAATTCCTTAATTATGCAGAGCAAGGGTAAAATAATTTGTCTAAGATTTCATTACTAATGTGTGGGATTCTGACATCAAGAACTGAGATCTTTTTTCTTTTTCCCCCCCTTCCTTCCTCTTATCTTCTTTTTTTCCTTTTTCTTCCCTCCCTCCTTTTTCTCTTTTTTTCTTTTTAATTCCTTTTTCCCTTGTTCCTTCCCTCCCTCTCTCCCTGTCTCCCTCCTTCCCTTCCTTTAATTTTTTTCTTATATTTTTCTTGAAGCTCTGATGGGGAGCCATAGTTTTACATAAGTGGATGTGGGTATGGCTTTGAACTTTCTCAATTGTTTTTCTAGCCTAAGAACCTTGTTTTTCTAAGTCCAGATGTGGCCAAAGTGTGATACACTTCTACAAATAAAATGAGCAAAATTAAAGTGATTCTTTTGCAAATAATGCAAAAAACAATAATTTGTGCAAAAAATGCACAATTTGGGCATCAAAAGTTCTGGGTTCTAATCCCAGCTCTTTCACAATTTCACTTCCTGACAATTTAGGTGAATCACTTTTTTTTTTCAACTTGGCCATTGTCATCTATAAAAGTAAGAGAGAATTAAATGCTCTCTAAGATCCTTTTCAAATCTAAAATGTTATGATTATAAAATGTGCATTTGTAAATAGAGACCAATTGGAAACCTGACTGGATTTTGTAAAATACATGTGGTTCCTATGTATGATAATAATAATATCTGGCATTTATGTAGTTTTTAAAGGTTTACACAGAGTTTTATACTTGTTATCTCATTTCATGATCACAACAACCCTGGGAGGTAGGTGTAAATTTATCTTTGTTTTACAGATGACAAGACTGAGGCAGACTAAGGTTAAGTGACTTATCTAGAGTAAGATATCATACAACTAATATTGTCTGAGGTTGAATTTGAACTCAGATCTTCCTGACTCCATAATCTGCATCACTTAACTTTTAATGGTGAGATGTGTCCCTTGGGAAGGGTGGCTTGTTTCATGATTATTAACATAGCTATAATTATTGTCTAAAATTACTGTTGTGGACAAATCAGTATTATTTATGAATTGATAATTGCAATACTAATTGACACATGATCCTTTGTTCCTATTTATAGAGAATCTTAAAGTTTGTCCTGTACTTTACATATATACCTTTTCTTTCTGTATAGTGACTGAAAAGAGGGTCCCATTGGGAAAGCCCATTGTATAAGGGAGAGAGGACTGAACTTGGGTTTAGAAAAACTGAGTTGTGATCTAGTTTTTGACCTTCCAAGTTAGGTAAGATCTAATTTATCCTATCCCTTCTTTGACAAAGCATAATAAATGTGAAGTTATGAATTATATGTTTCATTATCCTTTAGAAAACCAAGAAACTCAGGAAAGTGAAATGACTAACCTGTGGTCACACTATTGCTAAGTTTCAGAGGCAGGCTTTCCACTTAAGTCTTTAAAAGTTTCATATGTATTCCAGATTTGTTGGGAGAAAAGTAGTTTTTACACTTTCGGAAAAATCAATTTTACTGTCCCCTGTCTACTTGGGGAAATGCTTCAGAGTATCACTATTACTTAATTATTCATAAACAAAATTATAATCATTATTCTTTATATGTGAATAACAAAAATAATCACACCTTAATTTATGATACTTATAATGTTTCAATGCATTTTAACTTTTATTATTTCATTACAGCCTCATCATAACACTGTGAGATGGGGAGTATAATTGTTTCATTCTCTTTTGACAGATTAAAAACAATGAGCCCCAGGAAGTCTAGGTGCCACTCAATATTACACAGTAATTAGCAAAGCTAGGACTAGAATATCTATCTTTAGCCACTCAGCCTCAACTCTTTTCTCCTCCCAAGGATGGTACCTTTTCACTCTTACTGTTATCCTCTCATATTTTCCTCCAGCTTTCTTTTTATCTCTCTTGTTTTCCTTTCTTCTTATCTCTTATCCCCCCCACCCAAAAACATATGAGCATTACACTGCATAAAGGAATGAACACAATCTCAAATCAGACATTTGGGCTTGAATCTTGGCTCTGCTATTTATTATCTGTGGAAGGTTCAAGTAACATAATTTCTCTGGGTCTCAGTTTCTTCACTGGTAAAATAATTCAAGAGACTCTTTCCAGAATAATAAAATTAGCATTTATATAGCATTCATATATATATATATATATATACATGTATATATACATACATGTATTCATATATATTCTCTAAATATATATGAATATAAGATCTCCAATGTATATTTTATATATAAAGATCTAATCCCAATTCTCATTTGTCCATAACTTTAAATAGATTTCAAGGATATACATTTTCTACCAGTAGAGAATTTTATCCACAGGAGAAAGAAAGCTCTCTTTCCATGATATATGTGTCAGTAAGAGAGGCATATAAAGATAACTAGGGTGAAAAATTGAATATTCTCATTTGCTTTTTGCACTATACATACTATGGCCCTAATTCTCCAGACAAATCCTCAGCAGGCTATTTCTTATTTCAGTATGAAAAACCCAGTTGGGGAGAGGGTCTGAGGTTGGGGGGTGATTTTCTTTTGACATAGTTTCCTTCTAACACATGAAGTCCCGATTTCATTTCCAACAAGTTGCATAAGAACACTTCAAGGCTGTAATATTATTTGAATTGAGTGGTGAGTATGTTGGTCCAGCCAGAATAAATCAAGCTTCTCTTTGACGTTCTTTGACTTCAAGTAAGATTTAACTATCTCAAGATTCAAGTGGGGACAGTAGTGAGGATAAGAGAAGTGACAGCTTGGAACTTCTTCAAGGCCATGCCTGCATGTCAATTAATCTCCTGGAAGGTTAACCTCTAAGAACGATGCAACATCTTCAGAATTTTGACAGCATGACTGCCTTTTGGGGCCAAAAAAGAATTTCTAGCAAATATTTAATTATACTACTCAGAACAGGACTGGTTTCAGGAATTTATTAGGAAGGATCTGGATTTTAAAATGCTCTTCCTTGTTTGCTCTCTTCTCTCTCTCCCTCTCCTTCCCTCCTTCCCTCCTTCCTTCCTTCTTTCCTTCCTTCCTTCCTTCTTTCCTTCCTTCCTTCCTTCTTCCCTTCCTTCCTCCCTCCCTCTCTTCCTTCCTTCCTTCTGGATAGTGTCTAAAAAAAGTTTTGAATTATGAGAGTACATTGTATAAAGGAATGGGCACTGAACTTGATTTGGAAGGTCTAATAATAATAATAGCTATTATTTCTATGTCTACTATGTGATTATTCACTGTAGTACTGAGCTGCTATGCTAAAAACATGACAAAAAATCCTTTATATTTAAGCATCATAACAACCTTGCATTCTTCTTTGTCATCAACAATTTCAGTTTCCAAATATGAAGAATAATAGCATCTACCTCTCAGGGTTGTTATGAAGATCAAATGAGATAATATTTTTAAAGTACTTAGCACACTGTCTGATATCTAGTAAGTGCTCTATCAACATTAGCTGTCATCATTATTATTATATTAGCATATCATGAGTTAGACATAGTGATATTATAAGCAAGTTAGAAGAACAAAGGATAATCTACCACTCAAATCTGTGGAGAAGGAAGGAATTTATGGCCAAAGAACTGGAGTACATTATTGAATACAAAATGGACAATTTTTATTATATTAAGTTAAAAAGTTTTTGTACAAACAAAACCAATGCAGATAAGATTAGAAGGGACACAATAAACTGGGAAAAAATTTACATTCAAGGGTTCTGATAAAGGCCTCATTTCTAAAATATATAGAGAATTGACTAATTCATGGACATTTAAGGCATTTTCCAATTGATAAATGGTCAAAGGATATGAATAAACAATTTTCAGATGAAGAAATTAAAACCATTTCTAGTCATATGAAAGGTGCTCTAAATCACTATTGATCAAAGAAATGCAAATTAAGACAACTCTGAGGTTCCACTATACACCTCTCAAATTGGCTAAGATGACAAGAAAAGATAATGACAAATGTAGGGATTGTGGAAAACTGGGACACTAATACATTGTTGGTGGAGTTGTGAACTCTTTCAACCATTCTGGAGAGTAATTTGGCACTATGCCTAAAGGTCTATCAAACTCTACATACCATTTGATCCAGCAATGTTTCTACTGGGTTTGTGTCCCCAAAAGATCATAAAGGAGGGAAAGGAACGCACATGTGCAAAAATGTTTGTGGCAGCTCTGTTTGTAGTGGCAAGAAACTCAGAAATTGAGAGGATGCCCATTAACTGGAGATTGGCAGGATCAATTATGGTATATGAATGTTATGGAATATTATTGTTGTATTAAAAAATGATCAGTAGGATCCACAGCCAGAGAGGGGTGGAGAGAGTTATGTGAACTGATGGCAAGTGAAATGAGCAGAACCAGGATATAATTATATTTGACAACAGTAAGATTATACAAGGATCAATTCTGATGGATGTGGCTCTCTTCAACAATGGGGTGATTCAGATCAATTCCAATGGTTTTGTGATGAAGAGAGCCATCTGCACCCAGAGAAAGGACTGAGGGAATGGAGTATAGATCATAACAAAGTATTTTCATTTTTTTGGTGTTGTTTGCTTGAATTTTGTTTTCTTTCTCATTTTTTCCATTTTGATCTGATTTTTATGCAGCATGATATTTGTGGAAATATGTATAGAAGAACTGCACATTTAACATATATTGGATTACTTGCCATCTAGGGGAGGGGTGAAAGGGATGGGAGGGAAAAGTCTGGAACCCAAGGCAAGGGTGAATGTTGAAAATTATCCATGCATGTATTCTGAAAATAAAAAGCTTTAACTTAAAAAATAGATCTCCCGTACCACTACACACCTGTCAGATTGGCTAAAATGACAGGAAAAGATAACGATGAATGTTGGAGGGGATGTGGGAAAACTGGGACACTAATACATTGTTGGTGGAACTGTGAACGGATACAACCATTCTGGAGAGCAATTTGGAGCTATGCTCAAAAAGTTGTCAAACTGTGCATACCCTTTGACCCAGCAGTGATTCTACTGGGCCTATATCCCAAAGAGATCTTAGAGGAGGGAAAGGGACCCACATATGCAAGAATGTTTGTGGCAGCCCTTTTTGTAGTGGCTAGAAACTGGAAACTGAAGGGATGCCCATTAATTGGAGAGTGGCTGAATAAATTATGGTATATGAATGTTATGGAATATTATTGCTCTGTAAGAAACGACCAGCAGGACGATTTCAGAGAGGCCTGGAGGGACTTGCATGAACTGATGCTGAATGAAACGAGCAGAACCAGGAGATCATCATACACAGCAACAACAGTATTTACATGATGATCAATTCTGATGGACATGGCTCTCTGCAACAAAGAATTGCCTCAAACCAGTTCCAATTGTTCACTGAAGAAAACCATATACACCCAGAGAGAGGGATATGAAATATGGACAACAACGTAACATTTTCATGATCTCTATTGACATTTGCTTGCATTGTGTTGCCTTTCTTTGATTCTTTTTTTTTTCTTGTAGATAGGATTTTCCTTGCATAACTTCTCAAGCATTTCAACATTATTAACATGTAGTGGACTTCCTACCATCTAGGGGAAGGGAAGGGACTGGGGGTAAAATTTATAATGGAAAGCTTTGTAAAGATCAATGCTGGGGAACTACCCATACATATGTTATACAAATAAAAAGCTTTAATTAAAAAAAATAGATCTCCCTATAATTCCCTTCTGCTCATTATTCCTAATTCTATTTTTTTTCCAAGAAGAGAGTATCCAATTTTTCTTTCATATTAGATCTCCTCCAGCACTGGAAGACAGTTATATCTGCTGAAGTCTTTCCTTTTTAAAGACAAACATCCCCAGTTCCTTCAATGGATTATTTTATGGTATGTTGAAAAGTTCTTTTTCATCCTAGCAGCCTTCTTCTGGCTCACTTTCTTATTAAAATACCTACTATTTGGCATCCAGAAATCAACCTAATGCTCCAAGGTATGGATTACGGCAGAGTATAAGTACAGTGAAACTCTGTGTGTGTGTGTGTGTGTGTGTGTGTGTGTGTGTGTGTTTGTATTTTTCTGGTTTAAGGAAATCCCAATGAAGCAACTTCCTCTCTGAGGGCAAATTACCTCTTGCTCTGAAATTATAGTCTTAGAGAGTTGGCTGGAGCACTGATGGGTTAAAGGATTTACCAGGGTCACACAACCGGTAGAGAGTTATGACTTGAATACAGGTCTTCCTGAAACTGATGTTGGCTTTCTATCTACTACAGCATATACTGTGTTCTTATTTGGGACCATTATGCTATAGAGATATGAGCTTCAATGATACAACAGGATAATATAAAAATTTCTTTGTTTGGCATTTAAAGATTTTTATATTCTGTCTCTAGGCTAGTTTTCTAGGCTGATTTTGCCTTCCCATCACACACTAGATTTCAGCTAAACTAGTCCTCCCAGTGTTCCTCATATCCATATTCCATCTCCTTTGGAGGCAGGATATTCCTTCTTTCACCTGGTCTGAATTAACTATTGGGAGTGGGAATGGGGGACTACACATCCTTGTTAACCAAGGAAGTGACCCACTCTCTATTATTTTTTTTATGTGAGTTCTCTTTTACTCCTCAGGGTCTCCATTTCCTCATCAATGAAATAAAGGAGTAGGATTAGATGACCTTCCCATTTTGGCTCCAAATTCACAACCCTCTTGAATAGAATAGAATTGAACTGAAAACGTTATTATATACATATAGGTTTTTTCTATTTTAATTGGATGACTCAACAATTAAAAATACCTATATGGCGTAAGTTCTTTTCCACATAGCCAGAAATCCAATAGATAGAAAGAGGATGGGGGAGGAATTGGTATCCCTTTTTGAGTTTCCAAATCTGAGTGCCTAGAAGAATTGTGTTGCTCTGCTCCCCAATCCTTATTCTCCCCTGAGAAATCTAAAATCATTCTGAGAGTGTTAGTGAGTACAAAGAAAAAAAATACTCTTAATTGGTCTTTTCTGTCTCATATGCCTATGAGAGAGAATGAACATTCCAAATCCATTTAAATCTGATAGTATTTTTAATTTGTGTAATTATGTAAGTGGATTATAATATATGCATAAAATATTCCCTGAAAACAGTCAGGCCCAGAATTATTCCTACTGGTTACCGTCTTAGAGAATGTACTGCTGAAGTTTTGAGAATTGTCAGTACAATGGACATCTGTGGAGCTATATTTTTATCGGTCAGTATATTTCTACATTATGTGTAAGATGAACAGCAGATTGTTGAGATCTCCAGTTGAATCTATAAATGTCTTTTGCTGTAACATGAATAAATGCATACACACGTATGAAGTACCTATAAAGTGTTTAACAGAGTGTTACATTGATTGTATGTGTATGATTTGGGTGGTTTGTTACTTAAGACATTTTTAAAGTAACTTTTGATTCTGAAGACTGAGAATGTGAATATGTTACCTGTATAAGCCAGATAGATTTGATTAGCTGCTTCATATATATATATGTACCATGACTTTGAGAAGTCAGCAAATACAGACAATGGTATGTTGGAAATACTATAGGATTGGAATCATTAGAGTCCGGATTCTAGCTGTTCTGTGTGAACTTTGGCCACTTCAAAGGAGCATAAGTCTATGTGGGTGATAGTGAATTTTCCTTTAGTCTAGGAGTTTATGTGGCTTATCCAAGAAGATCATGGTTTGGTTCCTATCCTATTTAGGAAAATTCCTTTCATTCAATTCCCACCATGAACCATCATGATCTGGACTCCTACATCTTTTAATAATGCTAGTTAGTAGTCCATTTGGGGTTACTCTGTAGCATTGTCAACTCATATTTCACAATCTACTAAAACTACTAAATATTTTGATCTTTCATCAAGCCATACATTGCCTATTCTGTTCATTTTTTTATCCAAGTATGGAACTTTAAATTTATTCCTATTATATTTCACCTCATTCTCTTTTATAGATTATGCTTATCTATCAAGACCTTTTTGAATTCTAACTTTTGTCCTAATGTTAACTGTCTCTTCTGAGTTTGTCATTTGCAAATTTAAGAATCGTCCTTTCTATGTTTCATCATAGTTAGATATAAAAATACTTAATGACACAGGACCAAGAAAAGACCATTTTAGAAAAGACCATCAGACACTTCTTACCAAATTAACATTAACCCATCAATTAAAATCAGTCTGCTTATTCAATTAAATACCTTATTATTATATTCATTTAGCCTATATTACTTTATCTTAACATAGCAGCACTAGACATATTGTCAAGAATTTTGTTAAAACCTAATCAGAATGGAAAGGAAGTAGTAATTCCAGGTGAGATTGTACATAACAATTGAATGAATATGGAAATTAAAGGGTAGAAAGGCTTCTACTCAAAGCTCAATGATATAGGGTGATATATAGGAAAGTTTACTGGATTGAAAACCAGAGTAATCCTAATCCTGCCAAGGTCAGATTTGTGGGATTAGGGAAGTTTCTGATCTTTATTTTGTCTATATTTAGGAAATTAGATATGCTAGCCTCTAGGATCTCTTCTCCGTTCAAGTTTTATGATAGTGGTGAAAGAAGAATTAGATATTTTTAAATAATTGTCATATGAAGAAATAGATTAAGACACATTTGAATGTCATATACATTATTCATTCATAAACTTTTACTAAGCACCTAATTTTTTTTCAAAAGGCTTATTTGAGATGATGAGGAATGATAATCATTTCTATAGCACTTTGAGACTTGCAAAATTTTTTCCCCTCTCTCAAACATTATATAATTTGATCTCTACAGCAATATTGTCATGAGATACAGTTGGATTATTAGCTCCATTTTGCAGATGAGGAAATTGAAGTCAATAAAAGCTAATTGAACTACCTGAGCACACACAACTGTTTAGTGGCAGAGCTAGGAATAGAATTCAAACACACTGGCACTAAGTCTAGTCTTGTTTCAAATATGCTAATCTGCTGTTTGTAATACTCATCTGCTCCAATGAGGAAAGGAAGGAGGAGGAATCATAGAACAGTTCTACAGAATGGGAAAGGTTGTCAGTGGTTCAACCTTTCATTTTAATACATTAAGAAATTGAGAGTTTGAGAAGGCTCTAAGGGCCAAAGGGTGAAAAGATTGGTAAATAGCAAAGCAAAGACTAGAACTCAGATATCCTATTGACTAAGTCTATCACTCTTTTCATAGCATCACATTCCTTCTTGCTTTTCCTTAAACCAAGGAAAGAGAGGCCAAGGAATAGTTAGATGTTTGAGAGAAAATGGTTCAAGGTGTTTTTGTCACTGGATGTTGGTTATTGATATTGACTTCATCTTTATTGGCTTTAATTCTTCATTTTCTGGACCTTGGGATTTTCTTGCCCTTTCTAAAGTCAATATGAGTATCATTCTCCTTCCTCACCCCATTTCTGCTCTGATGCAGTAATTTATGATATTTAATCCATCAATCAACAAACATTTCCCTAATGAATATTGATGCAGAAATCCTAAATAAGATATAAGCAATAAGATTACAGAAAGTCATCCCCAGGATAATACACTATGACCAAGGAGGATTTATACCAGGAATGCAGGGCTGTCTCAATATTAGGAATATTATCAGCATAATCAATTATATTAATAACCAAATTAACAAAAAACACATGATTATCTCAATAGATGCAGAAAAAACATTTGATAAAATCCAACACCCATTCCTATTAAATACACTAGAGAGTATAGGAATGAATGGGCTTTTCCTTAAAATGATTAGTAGCATCTACTTAAAACCATCAGCAAGCATCATATGTAATGGAGACAAACTAGAACCATTCCCAATAAGATCAGGAGTGAAACAAGGCTGCCCACTGTCACCATTACTATTTAATATTGTATTAGAAATGTTAGCTTTGGCGATAAGAGAAGAAAAAGTGATAAAAGGAATTAGAGTTGGTCATGAAGAAATCACATTATCACTCTTTGAAGATGATATGATGGTATACTTAGAGAACTCTAGAGACTCAACTAAAAAACTACTAGAAACAATTCACAACTGTAGCAAAGTTGCAGGATACAAAATAAATCCACATAAATCATCAGCATTTTTATATATTACCAAGAAAGTTCAGCAGCAAGAGATACAAAAAGAAATTCTATTAAAAATAACTGTTGATAGCATAAAATATTTGAGAATCTATTTGCCAAGGAACAGTCATGAACTATATGAACTAAACTACAAAACACTTTCTACACAAATAAAGTCAGACCTAATCAGTTGGAAAAACATCAAGTGTTCATGGGTAGGTCAAGCAAATATAATAAAAATGACAGTACTACCCAAACTAATTTACTTATTTAGTGACATACTAATCAAATTCCCAATAAATTATTTTACAGATCTAGAAAAATAGTAGCAAAGTTCATTTGGAAGAACAAAAGGTCAAGAATTTCAAGGGAATTAATGAAAAAAAAGAAGGCTGATGAGGGTGGCCTTGCTGTGCCAGATCTAAAACTATGTTATAAAGCAGCAATCATCAAAACCATTTGGTACTGGCTAAGAAATAGAGTAGTCGATCAGTGGAATAGTATAGGATCACAGGACAAACTAGGCAATAGCTATAGCAGTCTAGTGTTTGATAAACCCAAAGACCCCAGCTTTTGGGATAAAAACACACTATTTGACAAAAACTGCTGTGAAAATTGGAAACTAGTATGGAAGAAATTAGGGCTTGACCCACACCTAATACCACATACCAAGATAAGATCTAAATGGGTTCATGATTAAGATATAAAGAGTGATATTATAAGCAAATTGGAGGAATATAGGATAGTTTACCTCTCAGACCTGTGGAGAAGGAAGGAATTTGTGTCCAAAGAAGAACTGGAACTCTTAATTGAACAGATAGATAATTTTAATTATATTAAGTTAAAAAGATTTTGTACAAGCAAAACCAATGCAGTCAAGACTAGGAGGGAAGCAATAAAGTGGGAAATCATCTTTACATTTAAGGGTTCTGATAAAGGCTTCCTTTCTAAAATATATAGAGAATTGTCTCATATTTATAAGAATTCAAGCCATTCTCCAAATGAAAAATGGTCCAAGGATATGAACAGAAAATTTTCAGATGATGAAATTAAAACTATTTCTAGTCATATGAAAAGATGCTTCAAATCTCTATTGATCAGAGAAATGCAAATTAAGGCAACTCTGAGATACCACTACACACCTGTCATGTTGGCTAAGATGACAGGAAAAGATAATGACGAATGTTGGAGGGGATGGGAGAAAATTGGGACACTGATACATTTTTCGTGGAACTGTGAATGGATCCAACCATTCTGGAGAGCAATTTGGAACTATGTTCAAAAAGTTATCTAACTGTGCATACCCTTTGACCCAGCAGTGTTTCTATTGGACCTATATCCCAAAGAGATCTTAAAGGAAGGAAAGTGTCCCATATGTGCAAAAATGTTTGTGGCAGCCCTTTTTGTACTGGCAAGGAACTGGAAACTGAATGGATGTCCATCAATTGGAGAATGACTGAATAAATTATGGTATATGAATGTCATGGAATATTATTGTTCTGTAAGAAATGACTAGCAGGATGATTTCAGAGAGGCCTGGAGAGACTTGCATGAACTGATGCTGAGTGAAATGAGCAGAACCAGGAGATCATTGTACATGGCCACAATAAGACTATACAATGATCTATTCTTATGGACATGGTTCTCTCCAACAACGAGATGTTTCAAACCAGTTCCAGCTGCTCAGTGATGAACAAAGCCATGTACACCCAGGGAGAGGCCTGTGGGATCTAAGTCTGGACCACAACATACCATTTTCACACTCTCTATGTTTGCTTGCATTATGTTTTCCTTCTCAAGTTTTTTTTTTCCTTTCCTGTATAGCAAGGTAACTGTATAGATATGTATACACATCATATTTGATCTGTCAAATATTTAACATAATTAACATGTAGTAGTCTTTCTAATACATGTTAGGGGAAGGGGTGGTGGTAGGAGGGAAAAATTTGGAACAGAAAGCTTTGCAAGGGTCAATCTTGAAAAATTACCTATGCATATGTTTTCCAAATAAAAAGCTTTAAAAAAAAAAGAAAAAAATAACATTAGGAATTTTCATCTTCTTGAGTTGAAATCTGGCCTCAAATACTTAGTAGTTGTGTGATCCTAGCCAGGCAAGTCATTTCATTCTGTTTGCCTCAGTTTCCTCATCTATCAAAATGAGCTGAATCAGAAAATAGTAAACCACTCCAGTATTTCTGCCAAGAAAACCCCAAATGGTATCATGAAAAATCAGACATGACTGAAATGATTGAATAACAACAGATGTGTAGTATTTACAAAGTATTTTCCTTAACGACTTCTTTGTAGTAAACAAAATAAATGTTATTATTAAAAGAAAATGCATATTGTAATGTGCAGGGAACCCTGCCTATAATCAGAAAAACCTGAGTATGAATACTGACTCTCACAGTTACTAGTTACATGATCATGGGCAAGTCATCTCTCTCTGAGCTTTAGTTTACTTACTTATTTTCTGAAGATAATTTAATTACCTTACAATTATTCAGCCATTTCAGTCATGTTTGACTCTGTCAGCCCCATTTAGGGTTTTCTTAGTAAAAGTAGTGGGGATTATTTGCCATTTCCTTCTCCAGCTCATTTTACAGGTAAGGAAAACATAGTCACCAGAGTTACACAGCTGGTAATTGTCTGAGGCTAAATTTGAACTCATGAAGGCAAGGCTTTCTGACTCCAGGACCAGCATTCTATC
This sequence comes from Myrmecobius fasciatus, assembly GCA_023553655.1. Lineage (NCBI taxonomy): Eukaryota > Metazoa > Chordata > Mammalia > Dasyuromorphia > Myrmecobiidae > Myrmecobius > Myrmecobius fasciatus. The sequence goes on from JAJPUD010016700.1 coordinate 20,857, forward strand.
CACTATGCCACCTAGCTTCCCTTATGCCATATAGAACAGGACTTCTTAAGTGTTTTCCACTTGGGACTCTTTTTTGCCTGAGAAATAAAAATCTGACATTTACTGATAATAAGGTATAAAGAAAATTGTTTTAAAATAATTATTTTGTACATATATGTATATATATAACAATTTATTTAAAATGAAAGCACATCTGCATACTAATGAGACAGATGAGCTCATTGAATTTTACATAAAGAATTAAATCTTGGTGGAATACTTGATACCTTTTACTGTTGCCAAATTTTTTATGACCCCCACATTCACTTATGCAATGTCATATAAGGTCATGACCTGCAGTTTAAGAAGATTTGATGTAAGGTATAAATATGCAAAGAACCTTATATAATATGTATTTTGAATATTGAACATTGTGAAATAGGTATTACAATTATTGTTGTAAATATTATTGTTCTCACTTTATAGATAAACAAACAGAAGACAAAATTAATTAAATCATTTGCTTACAGTTATCTAGCCAATCAAAGACCTCTTTTTTCACATTTGAGTTTCCTGACTTACTCTGAATTCATCCTCAGACTTTCTAAGATCAATGTCTGTGCCCTAATGTCATCTTGGCATTCTTCAGTTTCAGAGTCCTTGAGAGAGACAGGGCACAAATGTCAGGACCTGACTTGAGTAATCTTTCTTAGCAATCAGTTTTTTTGTTTATTTGTTTTTCAAAAGATATGCTTAGATATTAGAGATATATGGATACTGTAAAATGGGTAGAGTAACTTCTGAAATGCAGAAGTCAGATAGCCTAGTTTCAGTCCTGTACTTACGAAATTTATATAACATCTCTGAGCTGCAACTCTCTTTGTAAAATGAGGATATTAGAATCATAACATACCAGAGATATAAGATTCCTTTGAGATCACAGTCTAAACCTCATTTTATAGATGAGGAAATGGATAAGAAGATATCTTGTCTACCTCCCAGAAGACTTGTAAAAATCAAATGAGCAAGTATGAATAAAAACACTTTGAAAAACCAGTGTAGGTATGTGTGTGTTTTTGTTTTATTTTAAAACATATTCATATCTATTAAATATGCTGCTCAGTGTTCTATGCATTTGGAATTATGGAGCAATGTGTTATTTAGCCTGTCAAATCAGGAAATAAAGACATTACTAAAAATCTATCAATCTAGTGAGGCTTCTTTGGGTTCAGTGAGACTGTGTGTAGTAGAAGGGTCAAATATATGATTTATAGGCTGTATATGACTTACAACATTACCTGGTGTGGCCCACACTAATTTAAAATATAATTGGGAAATATGTAAGAAAAGAAATAAAAACAGAATAAAACATAGATAATATCAATACATATGGTTTTTAAAGTGAATATGGCCCTCAGGGGTGACCCTATACTATATGAATTTCTATGAATTTGGCATACACCATTGGAGAGTCTTGTTTAGTAGAAATAGCCCTGGGTTTGGAATCAGATCCAAAAATGGGTGAAATCTACCTTTGCCTCTTACTTAGAATTACAGAATCATAAATATTGAGTTATATAGATATGGAGGTCTGGAAGGGATTTTAGAGATATTCTAGTTCAACCTCCTAATTTTGTATTTGGGAAGCTTGAGATCCAGGGAAGTTAAATGATCTACCCAATTTCATTTATTTACCAAATAACAAAAGGGAATTCAAACCTAGGTCTAACTTCAGAGTTACTTTTCCTCACCATTAATGTCATCAGCAATTAATATATTATATTGCAATCATGGTAAAGTTTAAACAAATTTGTATCATTACATCTTATACCAAGAAAACACAGTAGCCTCCTGTGTATTAGGAAGTAAAGAAAACTGTGTCTATATAACATAAAAACAAATTGAAAAATGGAAAGTAGAATTAAACAAAAAGTGAAATTACCAAATATTTTGAAATTGTATAGACTTAGGTTTCTTTTTTTTCAGGGGGGGGGAGTGGGGATATGCAGTAATACCTTAATGCTATATAAGAATCAAACTTTTCAAAAAAGTAAATCTCTAATTTTATTTTATTTTTCCATAGATAACATTATTTTATTTAAAATGTTTAATAACTTAAAATTTTTAAACACACTCAAAGATAGTTTTCAACATTTACCTTTGCAAAATCTTGTGTTCCAATTTTTTCTCCCACCCTTCCTGTCCTCCCTCCCCTCGATGGAAAGTAATTCAATATAGGTTAAACATATAATAATAATATCTCTTCACAAGTTAGATCAACAGATCAAACCTTTAAGACCATTTAATAGGGATCAATTCCTGCAATTGAGTGAAAAACAAAATCATTTGCATAAGAACAACATATATTACTACACATAAGCCCATGTGAAAAATAAGAAATACCATTATTGAAAGAAGATAAACATTGTAATATCAATGAGTCCTACCTGTAATTTTAACAGTAACTTTAATAGTAACTTCAACAGTTACTATGGGTTCTTTTAACTCTAGTTTGCTTATCTGTTTAATGGGGATTGCAGTTGCCATATGGCATTTGATACAGATTTCTAAGCTCTTTACATAATTGGAAGAATTATTTGTAATTATGCATTATTAATTACAATAAAGTAATATAGATATAAATTATGTAATTTATAAAATATCTGGAGATTTTTTTGAAATTTAAGTTCAATATGAGTCAACCCTGCAAAATGGAAGTCATAAATGCTCATATGCTCAAAGGCTATATTAAAAAGAGAAGGGAACACATATTTATTAAGTACTATTACTCTCAGGACTGTGCTGAACACTGTACAAATATTATCTTAATCTTTTTACAGTAGAGGGAATTGAGTTTGAAAAAGGTTAAGTGATTTGCCTAGGTCACATGAGGCCAAATATTAATTCAATTCTTATTGATTTCAAGTGCAGAATTCTATCCACCATGCCCCCTAGATGCCTAGATGTTAAGAGAAGTATAATGTCTACAATGAGAGAAATGACGTGACACTGTATATTTACTTGATCAATATGCATGTGGAAAATTATTATATTCACTTCCAAATTCTCATTTTAGGAAGAACAAGGATAAAATGGGATACATCCAGAAGAGAATAACCAATAGAGTGAAAGGGCACATAAATAAATACATGTAATGCATTTATATAATATTCATGCTATTGTATAATGTATGCAAATATATAATCTTGGGATTTCATTAGTTTAAGTAACTTCTAGCATGAGAACTTCCTCAGAGGCAGATTACAATCAATCTATGATTTTTAAGTTGTTTGAGGACATGGAGATTAAGTAACTCCCCCATGGTCATACAACTGGTATCAAAGGCAGTATTTGAACCCATGTCTTCCTGAATTCAAGCTCCGCATTTTCTCCATTTTACCAACCTTGTTTCATGTATAAACACACAAATACAAAATACACATAATTTTTATGTATATATACAATGTAAGAATGCATATGGATATATGTATGACGGCACATACACATATACATTTTATATTACTATATACATGTGTCTGCTTGTGTGTTAAGTGCACATGTATGTATTACATAAAAGTTGTTTGCATATGAAGTTATATATGTATTCATATAGGCACATTTGAATAAAATGAACACATTTAGCTAGCTAGATATCCATATATTTATATAAATAGGAATCACTGCAGTGGAATAGATGGATAGAGATCTGGAATTAGCAAGTTCTGTTTCTGACATGTGCTGGCTATATAATTCTGGACAGAGTACTTAGTCTCTTGGTGTCCCCAGGGATCTTTCTATGACCAGATATTTCAGAGAAGGTGCCAGTCTTTATATGTAGAGGAAAGTTTGTACTAGAAGTATCCCATATCAAAGAAATCACAAGTTCTATATAAATACATATCCATCTACAAAATAGATACCTACATCAACATATACATATACATAAACACAAATCTACTACATACATATGTGTATGCACATACTTGCATATGGAATCAGTTCTAGCTCTTCAAATGAAAAGTTAACAAGGTTTAATACTTGTCATTCCTAATTTAGGTTGCCTTCTAGGTATTTAATTTTCTAAATTGCTTATTAGAGTTCTTAAAATGATTGCTTCAAGCCATATCTTTGCTTGGTTCCTGATAGCAAACAGAAAAATTAAAATAATAATATTAATTTCATGGGCAAGTCAATGCCATGCTCTCCCTAAGTATCCCTGCTGTCTGACTTAGAAGCACTTATTTTAAAGGAGATTACCTTAAGTTAATTTTGTATGGGGCTGATTATCTGATTTTTGTTCCTTTTGGGTTGTGCAAATTTTAGGGCTAAAGGCTAAACAGTGACTAATCTGCACAAAAGGGGAAATGAGTAATTGTTGAATCAGGATTTCTTCTTAATTCTATTGGGAAGAATATAGCAGGCTCATATTTGCATAGCATTTTGCAGTTTACAATTTTTTTTTTGCCGTAGCCTCCTGTGAGAGAATGCAGTATATACTTATTTATTTCTGAAAGTAAGACACTAAGCCTTGATCAAAGCTAGCTCTGAGTGTAATAATGAAATAGAGACGACTTGCTTCCAATGTCACCCATTTCATGTTATTTCCTCTCCTGGAATTCCAGTGCCCTCAAACTGTCCTTGAAGGATATTCAGATCATCTTCCTACACATGATCCTGCTTATTATTGGACTGATCTCTTCACCTTACCATATCAAATCCCAATTTCACCCAATTGCTACCTTTAATAGGCTCTGATAAACACTAAGATATTTATGTAAGGTCTAAACAAATGAACATGGCTTCAAATGTTATGATTTCCAGGGTTGATCAGTTGCCAGCTATTTTTTTCCTAAAAATATTTGAGAACAATATTAAAACTCTGTGCTTGCTGATCTTTTTGAATATGAAGATTTATTTACTTACTATTACTCATTACTTGAGAAAAGGTATGTTGACAAAAATCAAACCAGACCACAAAGACTTGAGAACGCCCTGGATCACAGAAACTTCTGATAATCTCCCTAGGATCACAGAGACTTGGATGACCTTCCTAGGAGGACAGAGAATTCTTGGGTCCATTGGCATTCAGGACAGTCAAATTTGTTTTAGAATTCCCATGGACTTACATCTAGTTTTTGGGACACTACAGGCAGAGGAGGAGAGACATGAGTGGCAGTATCAACTGAAGCTGACAATAAGTTAAACCAGAAGTTGTGACAGAAATCTTAGTCAATAGCTTACTTTCTTCCTCTGTTTTTTTCCCAAAAGATCTATGCTGGAAAAAAAATCTTCTGCTAGAGTTTGAATCTGACCCTTTCTTCAAAAAACCATTTAGATTTTCTCAGGGAAGGCAAGAAGTGACCTAAGGTTCAAGCTCTTAATTCCTCATGTTTTACTGAACTTTATGATACCTGATACTACTTAGGAATAGGTTTATTTCACCCTTATAAGTTTGAACTTCAAGATAGAGAAATGGGAAACTATCTCAAGAAAGATAACATAACATTACTTTAATTTGTTTTCTACCTACTTACCCATCTGTTCACTCCTTTTCATTTTCCTTTGTTGTATTTTCATCCATGTCATACCCCAATGGTGTGTATTATCTATAGTTCTGTTCTTGGCCCTTTTCTCTTCCCTTCTCTTTTATACTATTCCACTTGTTGATTTTGTCAGGTCCCACAATTCAACTAAGATCTTTATGTAAATAATTTTTAAATCTATTTATCTATCCAATCCCAAACTTTTTCCTAATCTCCAGTCTCTCATCTTTAATTACCTGTGGGACATCTTGAGTTGGAAATCATATAAATATCTTAAATTTGACAAATTAAAAATGAACTTAGTATCTGCTTCCTCATACCTTCTCATATAATAAATGCCTATTATCATTGAGGATACCACTATCCTCCCAGTCACCTAGCTTTACAAATTAGGTTTGTCATTTTTGACTTCTCATTCTCTCTCATCCTCTAAACTGAATCTATTGCCAAGATCTGTCAATTTTAATTTTATAACATATTTAATGTATGCTCTCTTCTCCCCTCTCACCCTGTCAGCACCCTGACACCATCACCTCATGCCAAGACTATTGCAATAGGCAGCTGATAGCCAGCCTCACTCCTTGCTTCAAGGCTGTCACCATTTTATTCCATTCTTCATGCAGTTGTCAACCTCATTTTCCAAAGCATGTTTGATAACATCACCTTCCTTCTGTGCAGACAATGCCCAGGGCTCTATAATACCTTTAGAATCAAATAAGAAACACTGTTTCCTATTCAAAGGTCTTTATAAACTGGCCCCCTCATTTCTTTCCAGTATTCTTATATCTTGAATATAGATTTTTTTGGGGTAATAGTCTTCATATATTATCTCCCTCATTAGAATGTGAGTGCTTGAGATTAGGGATGGTATTTTCCTTTCTTCATATTCCCAGTATTAATCACAGTATTTCCTTTATAAATATTTAATGACTGAATGACCTTGTATGTGAAGTTTTTCCTAATCCCTATGACTATTGGTGATATTTTCCCCTTTCTTTAAAGTTACTTTACAACATCTCACATCTATTTATGTGCATGTACAGGTGTTTCCTTGATAGAATGTAACTACCTTGAGTGCAAGGACTAATTTTTTTTTGTTTCTGTAACTAACACTTAGCACAATGACTGGCATATAGTTAACCCTTAATAGATAATTGTTGATCAATCAATTTATTGATTTCTAGGTATTTTAAAAATAGTTCTATGATCTTGAAGAAATATACTTGGACCTCAATTTCCTCAGTTGTGAATTGAGAGGGTTAGACTAAATAATCTCTGAAAAATCCCTTCTATATCTGACTTTTTTTATTCTATAAAGGTAATCCATAATGAATTAGATGGGCTAGATGGTACAATTCTATTACTCATTCAATATTTTAAAAGCATCCAATTTTTCCATCTTCAAAAAAATGTCAAACACATGCCTTATTATGTGAATACTTATCTCCTTGAATAATTGAATCATTCTGTTAAAATATAGATTGGTATACAAATATACCTGCTTATACCTTGGAAAGTGCAAATCCTTTGCCAATAAAACACATCATATCTACATAATGTTTTAAGGTATTCCAAATGCTTCTCTCATAAGAACTCCATGAAGTAGCCATTACAGATTTTAGTGGCAATGATGAAACAGGTTCTAAATGATCACAGTAAAATGTAAATTTATGGTTTTCAGTGATTGTCTTAGTTTGACCTTTGTATTCTCAGGTGCTGGCTAGTGTCTAGAATATTAAAGAAACAATAAATACTAGTATCTTGATTGATAGGTCTTCTGATGCTGATTTTTCCACTCTTACATCTATCTTCCACACAGTTGCCAAACATATTCCTGAAGGAAAGATTCAACTATTCACTCCCCTGGACAAAAGAGAATCAGTAGCTCCCTGTTATCTATAGTGCAAAATATAAACTCCTTTATAATTTAAAATTCTTCACATTTTTCTAAAGACTATCTTTCTAAATTGTTTTCATATTCCCTCCTCATACTATATTGTAGTCAAACTAGCATATTAAAATTTTAACATGGACAAATTTTATGTTTTACCTCCAAGTTTTTGCCCAGGTATATCCTTCTACGCCTGACATGTCTCCCTTTTCACCTTTGTTTAAGATTTACCTTAGTTGCTCCCTTCCTATAGGAATATTTCTCTGATTTACCTAGTTGACTGTTTTCTCTCCACCTCATTGAAATGGCTTCATTTTTACTTGTTTGCCCCTTACATTCCTTCAGTAAAATGTAAGCACCTTGAGGGAAAAAGACTATTGTTCCTCTTTGTGTATCCAGTGCATAGCAGAGTTTAGTACCCTGTAGTAGTCACTTGATCTATGTTTGATATTGAATTGGATTGCCCAAGGTTGAAAGGCTTCTAAATTTTGAATGTGGGACTGAACTTGAGGTCTTTTTGTTACACATCCAGGGCTCAATTTCCTATACTTTAGTATATTTCATTGGCAAGATGGACACTGGAAATTAGAGTCAAGGAGTCACAGGAATTAAAAGCTTGAGCCAAGCCTATATTGAAAAAAATGCAGAAGTAAACTGAAACTAAAGCTATCATTTTTAATTATGCTCAAAAATTTAGACTACTTTTTTCTTCTCCCCACCAGGATGTTTTAAAAAGTAGGCTCACCGCATTTTCATTTGTAAAGAACATGGATGAATCAAAATCTAATATGTCTATGCCTCCCATGGAACTACCTGACAATTCAAAGGCATATTTCCTCTAAACTGTCTAGACTGGCATTGTCATCCTATGCATTTTTTTAGTGTTCAACTATCACTGAATATGTTATATAATGAAGGCAGTCAGGAAGCTCCTTGGAGAGCCAAAGGAGATTATTCTTCCTCTTCAAAAGGAAGGCAGACCTGAAAAATACTCCCTGTAACTTCACAAAGGAGTATTTAAAGATTTAGAGTGAAAATTAAAAATGCTTTCCAGAAATGGAGGAATAGTACACATAACCACAAAATATAGCATCACCAATTGGTCAGTTAGTCTGTCAATAAGCATTTTTTTCACTTAATGTATGCCAGAAACTGTGTTAAGCATTGGATATATAAAGAAAGGCAAAAACATTGTCCCTGCACTCAAGGAGAGACAAAGCGTAAGCAACTATGTAGAGGAAAGACGTTATATACAAAGATAAATTGGGCAAAGTCTCAGAGAAGGCACTAATATTAAAGACGACTAGGGAAGATTTCTTGAAGGTTGAACTTTAGTTGAGACTTAAAGGAAGGTAAAAAAGTTAGAAGGCATAACAAGCAAAAATAGGCAGAAGCTTATCTACCCTTTAAGACTCATCTCACATTCCATTTCCTCCAAAAAACCACCTTGGATTATTCCTACCCCATAACCAAGCAATCTCTTACTCATCTTATCTCATGGTATTCTACATGACTCTTATCCAATCCAATCTAATCCAACATAATTTATTAAGCAACTATTCTTTGATACACATTTATTAAATGACTATTCTGTGAAAGTTATTTTGCTAGGCTCTGTAAAGATAAAGCAAAACAAAACAAACAACAGCAAAAGTATTCAAACCCTATCATAAAGTAGCTTATATTTTATTAGTGATGGAGAAGAGGGCAATGAGGGTAAACATATACATTCAGAATAATATTTGCAACAAATTCATTTGTGAATATTTATCACTTTGATCTCCAGAACATAACCTTTTAGTAGGTAAGGAATTCATATTTGTATTTCCTTCCAGTGTCTAGGGATTTTCCCCCATCAGACTGTTTATGAAAGCACAAAGCACTATAAATAACAAGCTTCTAATAAATATCAGTTGAACGCTGAAGAAATAAAAATCCCATTAGAATGAACTAGAGTGTCAGAATTATTTGGTCATATTGGAATAGCCTTAAAATGATTATAGGGATAGAAATCACATTCACAGCCTGAAAGAGGTACAGATGACTTGTGATTACTTGGAGTAGGAGGCAGCTGTGAATGTTCTAAGCATATGCTCATTAAGAAGTAGAAATGCTGACTGACAATGTCATTTTTTAAAGAAGGACTCTCAGACTTATAGAATGCAGAGAGGTACTAGAAGTACACAAATGGATTTCAGCAACTATTGACATAATCTATCATGTTATTCTTGTGGGCAATGTTATACTTGTATAGACCACTTACAGATACATGTGGAAGTAGTTGATTATCAGATAGTGTGATGTAGTGGAAAGTTTAATGGATGTGGAAATTGAGGACCTTGGTTTGAAGCTTGCTTCCAATACTTCCTGATTATGTAGTTCGAGTCAGGTCATTGAGCCTCAGTTTATTCATCTGCAAAATGCAAATAATGACATCTATAATATTCATTTCAGAAAATCATGTTGAGACTGAACTATAGGGATGTATGCAATGTTCACTTTGGGGCAACTGGATATATCAGTGGATAGCATGCTGGACATGGAGTTAGGCAGGTCTGAGTTCAAATCTGAACTCAGACACTTCCTAGAAATATGATTCTGCACAAATCACTTAACTTCTCTTTGTATTAATCCACTGGAGAAGGAAATGGCAAACCACTCCAGTATCCTCACCAAGAAAACCTCATGACAGTATAGTCCATGGGGTCATGAAGAGTTGGATATGACTAAGCAACAAAAACAAAAACAAAAAAATACTTTACAAACTTTGTCTCCTTAAATTAAATTAAAATAAATTATTGTCACCTTCTTTCAAGAATCAGTTCGGGGCGGGGCCAAGATGGTGAACTGCAGACAGCTTTCTCTGTGAACTCCTGGGACCTTCCCTCAAACCCAGGCAAAGTGAGCCTTCCAACTGGTTTTTGAGTGAGGGCCCCACCAAGCATTTGGACTACAACGCACTTCTATCAAAAATCTACCTTGAAAGAACTCTGGAGAAGGTTAGCCTCAGGGGAAATCGGCCGCTGGTCGCAATCAGACTCCAGCCAGGGCGGAAGTCAGGGCTGCCATAGAGGGGTGGATTTTTGGCACCCAGGAAGCCCCTGGGAGACGCCTGGGCCACTTTGCTCTGCTTGCGGGCAGGTACTTTGGCAGATCTGCCTTTGGTAAAGGGTGGATCGAGAGCAGCTGAAAACGTGGTCCTAGTGCGAATCTAGCCCGACCAGCCTCAGACCAGAAGTCAACTTGGCAAACTGCCCCAGGGCAAATACAAATTGTTGCAGTATTCTCTGCTGGTCACTGATATCCCAACTTTAGATCATGAGCAAGAAGCAGAAGAGAGCTCTCACCATAGAAAGCTTTTACGGAGAAAAAATAGAACAGTCCCCAGATCCTGACATTATGAAAACAATCCCAGATGAAGCCACAAAGGCAGACTTAAGTTGGTCTCCCTTTCAGAAGGCTTACCTGGATGATTGCATTAAGAATCTCAAAAGAGAGCTAGAAGAATGGGGAACTAAATTGAGATCAGGGCAACAGAAATATCAAAAACTAGAAAATAGGACTGGTGAATTGGAAAAAGAAAACAGGTCACTGAAAAACAAAATTGGTGAATTGGAAAAAATCACCAATTCACTGGAAAAGAAAAATGGTGAACTGAAAAACAAAGTTGGTGAATTGGAAAAAGATAACAATTCACTGAAAAACAAAATTGGTGAATTGGAAAAAGACAACAATTCACTGAAAAATAAAACTGGCAAAATGGAAAAAGAATGCATTGAATCAAGAAATTCAATTGGCCAGCTACAAAAGGAGCTAAAAAAGATAACTGAAGGAAATAATACTTTAAAAATTAAAATTGAACAAATAGAAGTAAATGACTCAATAAGACTTCAAGAATCAGTTAAACAAAAACAAAAAAATGAAAAAATAGAGGAAAATAGGAAGTATCTCCTAGGAAAAACAACTGACTTGGAAAACAGATCCAGGAGAGACAATTTAAGGATTATCGGACTCCCTGAAAGCCATGATGAAAAAAAGAACCTGGATGCTATCTTCCAGGAAATCATGAAAGAGAATTGCCCTGATGTTTTAGAATCAGAAGGCAAAATTGGCATTGAAAGGATTCACCGATCACCTCCAGAAAGAGACCCCAAAATTAAAACCCCAAGGAATATCATGGTCAAATTTCAGGACTATCGCACCAAGGAAAAGATATTGCAAGCAGCTAGAAAGAAACAGTTCAAATACCGAGGAACTGTCATAAGAAGTACACAGGATCTGTCAGCTTCCACTTTAAAGGATGGAAGGGCCTGGAACCAGATATTCCGAAAGGCAAAAGAACTTGGATTACAGCCAAGAATAAGTTATCCAGCTAGAATGAGCATTATCTTCCAGGGAAGAAGATGGTCATTCAATGATACAGGAGAATTTCACCTATTTCTAATGAAAAGACCTGATCTGAACAAAAAAAATTGACCTCCAAATAGAGAACTCAAGAGAAGCATAAAAAGGTAAAAAGGAAAACTCTTGAGAACTATATTTCTACTATAGGTATCCTTTAAAGAATGGCACTATAATTTGATTTTTCTTTGATAATAATGGAAAAGAAATTAGAGGTGGAAGGGATACCATACTGATAAAGAAAAAGAGGGGAGGGGGAAAAGGAGGCAAAATAAAGTAAAAATAAAGGAGGTAAAATAAGGCAAAATCTCATAAAGAGACATAGAAGATCTAATATAATTGAGGGAAAGAAGGGAGGGCGATGAGCATTGTGTAAACCTTACTCTCATTAGATTGGACTCTAAGAGAGTATATCAGACACATTTGGCTTCAAAGAAAGCACTGACCCTCCTTGTGGGAAGGTAGGAGGGAGGGGAGAAAAGGAAAGGGATAAACTAATAGAAGGATTAGGGGAAAGGTATAAAGGGGAGGGAGGGACTCTAAAGGGAGGAGGATTATTGGTGGTAGGTGGTCCTCAAGAGCAAAGTACTGGGGAGGGGGGAAGGGAGAGAG
>JAJPUD010016701.1:0-33280 GCA_023553655.1 Myrmecobius fasciatus
GCTTGTGATTCAATTGAAGGAACCATGGCTTTGAAATCAAAAGACTTAAATTAAAACTTTTACCTCCAAGATTTCTTCCATGTGTGACAAATCACTTAACTTCCTAGGTCTCAGTTATCTCTTTTATAAAGTAAAATGTTCTAGATCAGGAGTTCTTAATGCTTTTTTGGGTCATGGCAGTGTGATGGAAGCCTAGAGAGCCTCTTCTCCGAATAATGTTTCTAAATACATAAAGTAAAATATATAGGATCACAATAGAAACATTATGTTGAAATACTATTTTCAAAAAAACCCACTGTTTTGTCTCAGGTTAAGAACTTCTGATCTAACTGGATTCTAAAATCTCCTTAAGCTCTGAGTCAATGAGCTCAAAATGATATGCAAAAGTAAATGAAAATAATGCAGGTAGGATGTGCACTAAAACCCAGTCTTTAGTAGCTTCCAGTCATAGACATGTACAGATGTCGTCCAAGTAGATAAAAATTTAAGTAGACATTGTTGTAAATCGTTTTTCGATCATATCTGACACTACATCACCTCATTGGGGTTTTCTTTGGCACATTTACCAGAATGGTTGGCCATTTCTTTTTCCAGTTCGTTTTATAGATGAGGAAACTGAGGCACACAGGGTTAAGTGACTTGCGCCCTCACACAGCTAGTGTCTGAGACTGTATTTGTTTTTTTAATAATTTTTTTCAAAATATGAAAAGAAAGTTTTCAACATGCTCTCTTGCAAAACCTTGTGTTCCAAATTTTTCTCCCTCCCTTCCCAGCCCCCTCCCCTGACAGCAAGTAATCCAATGTAAGTTAAATGTACAACTCTAAACATATTTCCACATTGATCATGCTGTACAAGAAAAAAAAAAATCAGATCAAAAAGGAAAAAAAAAAGAAAAAGAAAACAAAAAGCAAACACAAAAGGTGAATACTATGCTTTGATCTACATTAAGTCTCCAGTTTGAGGCTATATTTGAAATCAGGAAAAAAGAATTTTTCTGACTCCAGACATAGCACTCTATACACTGGGCAACATTTAAGTGCCTTTTTAAGTAGGCATGTAATAAATTTAATATAGACATAATATTTAATATGCCATTGCCTGTCTCTTCCAAAAGAAAAAGCAATAGCCCATAGACCTCTCCTTCCCCTATGGCTAGAATATTCTGCTACTCTGTCTTCACCCATTAACATCCTTCACATCCGAATTAAATGTCACTTCCTCCATAAAGCCTTTTGAGCTTTCCCCCAGTCCAGGGTTATATAATCTTTTTTCCACGTCATGAGCCTATTTAGCATTCTGATGAAGCCTAGAAATCCCTTCTCTGAATAATGCATAAAATTTTTAAAATAGGATTACAAAGTTAACCGATTATAATGAAAACATTATCAAAAAATGTGTAAAACCAGTTTATGGCCCCCAGATTAAAAACCCCTCTCCCAATAAGAAATATTTCCTCCCTCATCTAATTATATGAATTGAACATTTACATAACATGTATATAATCGCACTTGCATTTTTCATTTAAATATCTTTTGTAGAAGAACCTCAACATTTAATTACCTTGGAAATACCATAATGTCTGACTGTCCCTAGTTTTATGTGTTTTGTGTCTCCTAATCAGTCACAGCCAGGTGTACCTTTGCCAGGTATGCTCCTGACATGTAGCAGACTAAGCCCTGTCCTTAGAGTTAAAAGATATTGGCCAGATTCAAGCCCAAGATCCTCATTTACTGACTGTATTTTCTTATTACAAGTCACTTAACCTACTCTTTCCCATCTTTAACTTCCTTTATCCCATCTAAAAAAAAATAGGAAAAATGATATCAAAATTATCCAAAGTTTTGTAAACATCACATGAGATCGTATAAGGAGAGTATGTTGTGACCATAAATTGCTACATAAATCTGTCGTTATTATGCCATATGAGTGCCGTGTCAAATGGCAAACCAGTAAACTCGGGGAATTAAGAGAGCTGGGTGTAAATCCCAGCATCACCATGCTTTCTTATCTATATCAAATTATTTTCTTCCAGGCTCAGGGCGGTGATTTAGGAGAGAAAAAACCTGGAGATCAACTCCATATGCTCTCACTGGGAAACCAGGGGAATGCACATTCAAAAAGTGCAAAGAGCCACGGGAAAAGGAGCCACGATGCATATTTGGCTGCCTCCATTTCCTTTTTGCTATCTAGGGCATGGGGAATGGGCAGCTGGCAAGGTCAGAAGTATCTGAAGTTGAGCTTGTCACACCACGATGGCTACAAGAAGCCAGAACCTAAGAGTCTGTGGTGATTCAGGGGATGAAAGAAACAGAACTATGACAGCAAAGAGCAGTGGACATCAGCTCAGCCAAGGCAAGGCTGACCTTGGAGCCGAGATTGGCAGATCCCCTTTCAGGGAATCTGTAAAGCAAAACATTTTATGTCCTACTAATAAAATAGCATTTGCCTACTCAAATACTCCTTCATTTCTCAACTATATATCTGTACAAGGCTCACATTTTTCATATTTTTCAACTAAAACAATATACCATAACAGATTGAATACAGAAACAGATGATATGAGAATCCAGCTGTCTAATATTAAGTCAGAAATATAGATATTAAATAAACATATATAAACACACACACACACATATATATAATATTTATGTATATATATATGAAACAATGCCAATCCTCATGTTATTTGTTTTGGGGGGGAAATATTATTTTTCCAAAAAAATATGTTAACATGTAATTTTTTGATTTTATATTGGTTGTTTTTATATTTGTTTTACATGATTATTTCTTAATGAATTAATACATTTTATATAACACATTGTGTAATGTAATAATATATTGTTATTTATTATAAATATATTTATTATTAATACATTAATTTCTAATGTGAGAACTATCAATAAATAGGTATAAGCCACATAAACAAATTCTATTTGGAGTCCTCAATACTTTGTAAGAATATACAGGAGTCCTGAGACCAAAAAGTTTGAGAGCCACTGTGTTGGTTGCTTCTAAGTTCTCTAAGTCCTGCTATCTCACATCTATTTTTCATGTCTGTCTCACTCAGTCCCATTATTTGGGTATTTCTCTCGTCTTCACTGGTACTGGTAGGGGACAAGAATGTAGCTCATTTATCTTCATACATCTTTATTGACTACTGTATTGCTTGCCCTGCAATGACAACAACAATAATAGCACCCCTGGATATCGTACTGTGGTTCGGTAGTGCAGCCCCGATTTACACATGAGGAGCCTGATGGTCAGAGAGGTTAAATGACTTGTCACGACATAATTAGTGCCACATATAGAAGTGTTTTTTCTTCCTAGGCTTGTGCTTTTTCCGTCCAGATTGCTCTGTTTGCTCCATGCCGGGAACGTACAATGGGAGGATGCGCCCATTGACAAAGCCAGGTGTCATAAAGCACCACTGAGAGACTCCAGTCAAAGGAAGGTCATTTCCTCGTGTTATTAGTTGTCCTGAGAGATCTGGCAGCAGCCACATTGCGACATTGGGAGACAGAGAGAAAGGTCTTGGCGGGGCTCAAAGAGCTGACATTTGATCCCGTTTCCCCGTCGGCAGAATTCGGCTGCCCAAACCCCCATCCCCCTCCGCTTTTTCCACACCTGTTTGTCACTTCTTTCCAGTCTCTGTCCTTCCTTTCGCCCCAGAGGGTCTCTCAAGTGATTATGCTAAGCATCCCCGTGCCATTTGAATATTTAAAACGGGACAATTAAACCGCGGGCTGAAACCCTAGTCGGAGGCTGCTATAGGGTTACTTCCTTCAGGGACCGCACTTGAACCTGATGAAGGCTCTCTGCGCTGCCCATTCGGGCTCTTGTTGTCATAGTGAACTTAGGAGGGGAGAAGGAGGGGAGAGCGCGCCCTTCGACATGGCCGGGCCCCAAAGGCTGCCCCTGGCCCCGACGGGCTGCCCGCCCCCGGGCCGGGCCGCCTCGGGGTGACGGCTCCAAGCCAGCAGGATGCCGGGATGCTTTAAAAAGACGTGGCTGGCCGGGGCCGCGCTGCTGAGCTTCGCGTCCTTCCTGATGCTGGGGGCCGCTCTGGCGGCGCCCCGCTGGCTCACGGGGAAGATCCTCTGCCAGACCGGAGCCGACCTGGTCAACGCCACCGATCCGGAGCTGGTGAAGTTCATCGGGGACATTCACTACGGGCTCTTCCGGGGCTGCAAAGTGCGGCAGTGCGGCCTGGGGGGGGCGCCACTCGCGATTCTCCAGTGAGTATCCCGCCCCGCCCGGGGTCCTCCTTAAACCGTCACTTTGGGGGCCCGGGGCACTTGGCCGTCCCCCGAGGGAAGAGCGCCCCGGGGGGCCAGACTGCCACTGAGTCAGTGACCTCCTCCAATGGGCACTTATTAAGTACCTACTGTGTGCCCGGTTCTGTGCTAAGAAAGCAATCAGATCCAAAGAAAGGCAAAAGGCAGTCAGTGGCTGCCCTTCGGGGAGCTCCCGGGCTAACAAAACCGGGTGTAAAAAAGGTCTAGGTGATCCTAGGGGAGGGGTGGGGGAAGGGAAGGAAAACAAATGAGGAACTCGGGGCTTTGCAAGGGCGCCTGCTGAAAATTACCTGTGCATATGCTCTGAAATTAAACAGCTTTAATCCAAAAACAATCATAACAAAAGTTACAGAAAGGATCACCTGGAAAAAAGCAAGGGGGGAGGCACTGGTATTAAGGAGGCTCAGGAAAGGCTGCTTCTGACGGGTGACTGATGGGAGGAAGTAGAAATGAGGAGACAGACTGGATCCCCAGTCAGGGAAACAGCGGAGGAAAATCCCCATTGCTCTGCTCCCGAACAAGGGCAGAATAATATTGTTTAAAAAAAAAAAAAAAAAAAAACCTTCCAGGAGGTCTGGGCAGTCTGAGAAGCCGAGGTGTGTAGGGAGTGTCTCCCAAGCCCAGGTGACAGACCTAGACAAAGGGATTGGAACGCCATATTTGAGGAACAGCAAGGAGGTCAGATGGCTGGACAGTGGGGAATGTGAAGAAGAATCATGGATAATAGACCTGGGAAGCTAGGCTGCACCCTGGTTGTAAAGAGCTTTGAATGCCAAACAAAGGAGTCCTAGAGGCAGCAGAGAGGGGGAGAAATGGTTACCAGATGGCATGGTCATGAAATGGGCAGAAGGCTGGGCCCCACATCTGGGACATAGGGCCTTGGAATCTCTCCGGAAATCTCTTGTGGGTCAGGAGTCTTTTGAGTACCTGAAAAATGTTTGCCTATCTAAGTCAGGTCTACAGTCAATGCATGCAGACGTTTTCCATTGTATTTCCCAGATCTTGTTATCTCCCCATTGTAAGTGAGATGTCAATGTCAAATGTAACCTAGGGGGTAGCCAAGGACTTTAAAGGTGTGCTCCTCCCAAGGCTCAGGGCTGGACTCTCCTAGAGGGTCCAGTCTCTATAAAGGCTAATAAAGGCTCTCAAAATTCTAATTATGTTGGGTCTCCTGTATTTTCTTGCCTGGGCTATCTCAGTCAGAGCCAGGCCACAGAAATGCCCATTTGGCAGCTTTGCAGGGGGTGGTCTAGAGAAGGAAGAGAGTGGATGTGCAAAGATCTGCTAAGTGGGTATTATTGAAATAATCTGGACAAGAGGTGAGGACCTGAATCAAGGGAGCACCATAGGAGTGGAGGAAAGGAATGGATGGTTGCAAGAGATACAGAGGGGGCAAAATCAGCCAGTACTGACAACATATTGGGAAGGCAAGAGTGTGCAAAGAGAAGAGAAATATGGATGATTCTGCAAGTTGTGAACCTGGGGAACTGGAAGAGTAGCCCCTTCCCCCTCTCCCTCCAGAAATAGGGAAGTTATGGGGGAAAAGACAATGAATGGTTTGGGGCATGTTGAATTCAATATGACTGTGGAACGCCCATTTTGAACTTCCCAACAGGCAGTTGGAGATAGAAAAGAGCTCAGGATGAGACCAGGTAGACATTAGAGACTCGGGAGTCGTCTGCATCCAGAAGATAATTTAATCTGTGGTAGGTGAGGAAGTCATCAAGAGAGGGTACAGAAAAGATGGGGTCCCTGGACAGAGCTGTGAGTAGTCATCCACAACAACTCCTTAAAATTTAACTACATAAGTCATAAACAGGTATTGGGAGGAGGACAAGTTTCACTGAAAAACTTAATCATCAATCTTTCCAATGTGGGTAAAATAAATGCTTTGGGCTAGATCAGTAATTCCTATTAAGATGGGGGTCTCAGTTTCCTTAAGTGGAAAATACTAGTGTAGAACTAGATGGCTTCTGAGGTCTCCTTAAATTATAGATCTGTAATTCTATATAAAAAGTGAGGAGGAAAAATGTTCTATATATGGGGAATTCCCTCAGGGAATTTACAATCTAATCTAATATACAATCTATAAATGTATATACATATATACATGTGTATAAACACATATACAAAAATGAAACAAGCTAGCTTGTAATATCTACACATATACATATGCACACACAAAGCAGGCTATATACAGAATTAAATAGGAAAGAACGGAGAGAAGGCACTGACATTATCATATTAAACATTTAATAATGCTTTAAAAACTAACAGAAACTCAGTTTCATGTGCAGTCCTTTTTTGGATATTGAAATGTTCTTTTTTATGTTTGTTAAGTTCATAATAAAAATTAAAAACTGTATGGACACGGACCAGGGAGCCACCCTTATTAGCTTCCAAGAGAGATTGTTAAATTTTCATCGTGAGCATTGACCCAGAAGAAATCCTCAGTTGATAGAAATCAGGGCTTGATTCTCCATTTTGTTGATTATCTAAGGTATTAATAATGGAAATTAAACTTCAAATTGTGTATGCATACACCCCTCCCTCCCCCAGAATCTGGTTATTAAGCATTTACATATTCTTTCCTTGCTCTAAATGTTGCTTGAGCAAATCAAGAGTAGAAGGCTTAGGGAATGAAACCATCACCAGACTTCAGGCTGATGATGATGATGATGGTGGTGGTGGTGGTGGTGGTGATGATGATGAACTGACATTTACAAGGCACTTTAAGGTTGGAAAAGTGCTTTACCTTCATTCCCTTACTAGTTCCTCACTACACCCCAGATCACGGGACATAGGGATGAACTGGGAGGTAAGAGTGGGGGCTAGGTGTGAGAAAAATTCACTTTGGAGCCTTGATTCTCACTCTAATGCTTCCTTAACCTGTGTGACCCTGGGCAATTTGTTAACCTCTTTGAACCTCGATTTTCCCATCTGTAAAAAGGAGGAGTTGGATAAATGAACTCTATGATCCCTTCCAACTTGAAACCCTATGATCCTCAGGATTCAGATAGAACAATACACCCAGGTATCAAATTATTCCTTCCATCTACGCTTTTCTGTCTCTTCTCTTTGTATAAAAAAGGTATTACACACAAACACACACACACACACACACATTCCCTCCCCCCCCATTCCACAAACACTCTTTTCCCTTCTTCTCCCAACTTGGCCAGAGATGAGCAGTGAAAAGATTAGAATCAAGGGTAGGGCTGGATAAATGTGTCACCAGGCTTGCAAAATGATTGATTGTGTCTATATGAGCAGCATCTGTCTACCTGGAACACACAAGTGAGGGATACCAGAATTAAGATGGAGACCCAAAGGAACTTAACTAACAAAAGAATGAAGGGAGCAATCTTTAATTAGTGGGCTGCTTAAAATAATTAGATCAACAAGGCTATAAAAGAGTGACACTCAGGCACACACTTTAAATGCTAAAAGCCATGTCCACTGGCTGTACCATGTCACCTGACTTTCAGATTTATACCAATCTCTTTTTTTTCTAGGTTTAGAACCCACTGATGATAAAAAACAAAACCAACCCTATAAACAGCGACAATTTTAAGAGATGAAAAACAGAGTTCCAGATATCCAGAAATAATTTTTTATCCATAAATAATTACAAGGACATCACCAATCCCTCTTGACTTTTTTCTTCTTTGGTGTATTTTTTTTCTGGTTTTTGTCCCCATGAGCAGCAGCGGTGGTACAAAGGATGCTCTGTAACCAGAGGGGACAGAAGTAAAGAGTACCTCAGATAGGGTCTGGAGAGTTAGGGAGGGTCCTACGTGAGAACAAACTCAAGTGCACATTAGGTCTGCATCAACAATCCCACATCGGGGCGCAAGGAAGTGGGATAGGTTATTAAGGATAATGAAGGTGGCTTTGGTCATATTTGTAGGGAGAAAATGCCTCCAGTACACCTGCTCAGAAACTGTCCCCAGAATTTGGGTGTGTGGGGGATGAGGTTGTCCATGGACTCCGACAGAGGTCACATCATTCCTGACAATGCACATGCACACATATGTATGTATCTACCTAGATACATATATATACACATATATGTATCTATATAAATACATATATAGATACATATATGTGTATAGGTATAGGTATAGATATATATGCCTTTCACTGACTTTAGCATAAGGTAATATTCAAATGAATCTATGATCTCATTAAGGAGAATATCACCTCCCAAACTCTATATGTAGAGCCCTCCCTGCTCATACTGGGTCACTTTTGTCCTTGTCTTCCCACAGGGCATCTCCCAATATCTGAGGGTATTCCTCTCTTTCTCAAAACCTTGAGCAAAAGCAGTTACAATTTGGGCACAATTAAGTATGGAGTTGGAGTAGGAAGGGGTTGTTCCACCAAATACACAGGCTTATTCCTGGGGGTTTTTTCCACTTTAGGACTAATATGGCTGTTCTGTGAGTATCCGCTATAATAGAAAGTAAAGCAGCCCACGGTCTCGGAGTTGGAACACTCACTACAAACAAACATATACTATGAGGGTTATTTTTTTTGGGGGGGGGTTGTTTTTTTGTTTTGTTTTGTTTTTGCTGAATCAATTGGAGTTAAATGACTTGCCCAGTGTCACACAGCCAGGATGTGTTGTGTCTGAAGCCAGATTTGAACTCAGGTCCTCTATCCACTTATACCAACTAGCTGCCCCTCTATGTATTTGTCCCTGAGGAAGACCAGTGAGAAAGAGGATAATTATCCCCCCAAACCAGAAGCACCTTGGGTGAATAATAATAAAATAATAATAATAATAATAATAATCGCCCTGCCTAGGATATTGCCAAAGAATTGTTTGATTATCTCCCCGTCTGGAGAAACTCCCTAAAGAGGCAGATACCCATCTCTTCAGGGTGCTTTAGATAGAGCTCCATTTGGAAGCACGGGGCAGTTTCTTTCCTTTGCTGGCTTCCCTCTGGGCTGCTGAGTGACAGCCAGCTACACAACAGGGCTCACAGACTATCCTGAGCCAAGAGCAGGCTGCCTCTCTGCCTCTTGCAATTCCTGCCTCCTTCAAAGATCAGCTCAAGTTGCATCCCCTCCAAGCAGTTTTCTCTGATCCCTTCCCTCAAATGGCAATGGTTCCACCCTCCGAAGCTGGTTTGTGTGAACTCTGCTTAGCTCTTGTATGTACTTCTCTGGATGGCCGCCATCTTTCCTCAGTGTAGTGTGGCCAAGGGCCATTTCCTTTTTGCTTCGGTTGTTCCAGGACCTAGTACCACGCTTGGTGCATAATGAACACTTGATAAATACTTCCTGATGAGTTAGTTTGATCATTCCAAGACTTTTTTTTTTTTTTTTTTGCTTGCCCTGAGATAATTTCTTCAATGTAACCAGCAGTGGTTACTGGGGAACAGGTTTGATTGGGTATTTGTTCTTCTTTATTCCTTCCCAACATCAACAAACATCAACATTTCAATATTAAAAGAACCCTCTCCAAAATAACCCCAAAGATTGCATGTGATAGAATTTTATTTAATTGGGGATAGGGAGGGATTCAAAAAATAGAACCAAGGACTAGCTTTTACTGACCAGTGAATAGCTAAGGTGAATATAATTTATTTTAGGAGGAAATAGTAAGATGAGGAGGAAGTCCCCATGGGTTTAATTATTCTCTCTATAAAAATGACTCCAAGATCCATGAATCCAGCTCTAGTCTTTCCCCTGGACTCCCATCTTTCATGTTTCATCTCCAATGACGTGTTGGCCATCTCTATCTGGATTCTCTATAGGCATCTCAAACTCAATATATTCAAAACACACTTTCTCTAAACTTTTCCTTCTGTTAAGGGAACTACATTATTCTTCTAATAAAGATCTGACAAACCCAGAATCATTCTAGACCCTTCTCTTTCCCTCTCCCCTTCATGGCCAAGTAGCCAAATGGCCAAGTCTTGTCCATTCTTCCTCCATGTATTTCTTGAATCTTTTTTCCTTCACTTAATAGAATTTCCTATTTAATCAAGCCTGCACTTAGCTGTCAAAGCTGACTGTATTCCTCTGCTCCAGAAAGTTCAGTGGCTCTGTATTGCCTCTAGGATAAAATATAAACATGGCATTTTGAAGTCCTCAAAATGTGGCTCCATCTTTCCTTCCTTGGTTTATGACATTACTCTCCTTGAGGCCCTCAGCTTCAATCCATCTGGCCTACATGCCATTTCCCAAACTTGTCACTCCCTTCCCCTCCTGCCTGGAAGGTACTTTCCCTTTATTTCCACTTGATCCCTAGCTTCCTTTTGCTCATTTCTTTTCTAATGAGATCCTCATAGTTGTTAACAAAGTCTCTCACCAAGTCATTCTGTATTGCTTATTTGTTTATTCTTGATATCTTACCAGAAGAATCCAATCTTCTATTTTTGATCTAGCCTAGTAGAGGATTTTGCACATAGTTGGAGCTTGATAAATGCCTGCTGCATTAGATTGGAAGGTTCTCTGTTTCTTCCAGAACCTTTATAGTAACATGTCTGGATATGAGACTGTAGTTGGTATCCATTAACACACTCATTAGTTTCAGTATCCTACAAAGAGTAGGGGCTTTGGAACTGGGCAATAGGGGATTGAATCATGGAGCTGTTTGTGTAAATTTGGGTAAGCCACTGTTAACTCTCTGGACCTCAGTTTCCTCACCTGTAAAACAAGTGTATTGAACTAGATAATCTGTAAGATTCCTTCCAGTTTCAAATTTCCTGACCTTCCTTACATTATGGAGGTAAAATGACCAAGCAGACAGCTGAGGCAAGGTCAACTAGCACAAAATGTTTATTGAATTAAGTTCATTCGAATGAAGGAATCGGACGGCAAGGACAAACTCTAAAGGATGTTACAAAGAAATGAGAGCAAAGGAGGACAGACACGGCTGCCAAATGGAAGGCTAACTGAAGGGGTAAAATCTGGGAGAGAATAAAGGGAACGACATTTTCCAGTGTTTGATTTCAGGTGTCACCTGAAATTGTAAGTGAATTTCCATGTAAGGGGAGCTCTCCTCAAGATAAATGGAAATAACAGGCTCTAAAGAAAACAAGATCAATACTTATATGTACATTAGAGAGTCCTCCCAGTAGAAATGATTGAGAACACAAATGGATGAACTTCTTTAAGAATGGGCGTGGAGTGAGAAGAAAGGAGGATTTGGAGAGAACCTTGAAGTTCCTTGACATTTAGCCCACAAGGGAAAAATTAGCCCATAAAGGAAACAGGGAGAGATAACAACAGATTCAAGATTACCCACTATCATGAAAGGCAGGAATGGAAAAAAGGAGGCTTAGGTCAAAAGTGTCAGATGAAGCTGAGATATCCAAAAGGATGAATACAAAGAAGGAACTATTGGTTTTAAGCAAGGAGAAGCCAGTGACAAGCTAGGAAAAACTGGTTTCTGCCACAGGTATCAGAATCTGCTCTTTATCTGAAGTAGAAGGTCATAACAATAATTTTGTGTATGTGTGTAACAGTTCTTAGAACTTTGAATATAAAGGAATAATAAGTAGAGTAGTACCTTTCCTCAGGACTGTTCTACCTGGACCCATCCAAAGAAGATGAGAGCAAAATAGGAGTAAATGACATCTTTGTAGCCCTTTAGGTTCCGTTGCTTTCCCACAAATTTCCTCTTCCTATAATGATTATTTGAGTGAAAACAGTGACTGCCAAGCAGCTATATTGTAGCTTTAGTCCACTATATTTTAAAAATACAGACCAAAAAAATTCTAAAAGACATAAAGAAAAAATGGAAACCACCACAAAATCTGACTCGATAAAAATATTACTTTATATCTATGGAGCTCCATTAGTACTTTTCTGAATCTCGAGAAACAGAAACAGTCCTTGTCACCTCAAACTGACTACAGGCTTTGTTAAAAGCATAGAAACAATTAGTGGTCCCCAGAGAAAAGGGATAACAAGCATCTTACGCTTTTTCTTCATGCTGCTATTGGTTTTTTTTTTTGTTTTGTTTTGTTTTGTTTTTGTTACGAGAAACCAAAGAAATTGGCTTCAATCAGAATTGTAGACACATAGAAGCCTGAAGAGGTTAGGAGCTGGTGAATTTTATAGTAAAGCAGACAAAAGGAAGTTTGAGCTTTTTACAAAAGCACTAAGCTGGGGTGGACAGACCCTCGGCACTCCTAAATACACAAATCATAAATCTCTCAGAGAAGAAGAAACTCTGGAGTTGACACAATTCCTTTGGTGACCAGGACTAAACTTATGGACCCGAT
The DNA here is from genome assembly GCA_023553655.1 of Myrmecobius fasciatus. Lineage (NCBI taxonomy): Eukaryota > Metazoa > Chordata > Mammalia > Dasyuromorphia > Myrmecobiidae > Myrmecobius > Myrmecobius fasciatus. The sequence goes on from JAJPUD010016701.1 coordinate 12,540, forward strand.
AGTTCTTTAGGTGTTTCTCTCTGCTTCTTCCCTGAGGAAAGGGCACCCAGTTTGGCTAGAGTTTCTATTCTAATTGGCAAGGGGAGAACGTTGTACCGCTTATGCTATCTTGGAGACTGATGAGGGACAAGCTGTGAGACGTCTGTTTGAGACAGGAGTCAAAGAGGAAGAAGGAGTGAAGGAACAACAAATGAAGTATGGCACCAGAACTCAAAGCTGGGCAGCCACCTCAGGGGTTTTGCACCAGGTGGACCCATTTATATATCGAGCAATCTCCTGCATCTCCTCCCAACCTCTCCTGTGGCTGAAATTGCCCTTCCTTCAGCATCTGGGGAGGTCGGAGCCAGCTCTGTCTCCTTCCCACGGGTCTGCCAGGGCCCAGAGCCAAAGCACTTCTTCCAAAACTGAGACCAAAGGACCCACAGAGGCTCGGGGGTTGAAAAGGATGAATGGTGGCAGTTCATGCTGATCACCTGGGCACAGGGAGGGGATTCACTGAGGAGGAGGTTAGGCTCAAAAATGGAACCCGGTGTGTCCTGGCCCTGAGTGAAGAGCAGACCTTCTCTAGCTGAAAATGAAGTCCCACGGCTCGGGGCCAGTGAGCCTTAGTGATTTCCTTGCTCCTCCTTCAGAATGGTGGCAGCTTGGTGCCTGCCAAATAGCTTTAAAGGCTCTACTGCCATGAGCTCTCCTGCCAGGTCCCTGAACGCCACAAAGAATTGTCCCTCTGGCCCCCTGAACGCCACAAAGAATTGTCCCTCTGGCCCCAGGGACAGACATTTCTAGTTAAAACTCCCTAACTTCCTAGAGTTATAAGCACATGGGAAGCATTTGGGAACAACCTGCCAGAGTCATGTTGGAATACATTGCACTGGAAAATGCACTGGCTGGGGGTCAAAAGGCTGTTCCTTTCTACCTGTAAGACCCCCATATTCCTCTTTATAACAGAAGGGACTTGGTCTGGACAATGTCCCAACTCCTTGAACTCCCAAGACACCTCTACTTCAGGTTGCTCGGGGCCCATAAGCAGGAGGAACCCAGCCCTCCTGCCTGCCCTCCTTTGAAAAAGAACAGTGTGAAAGGAGAAAGGAGTGAGGTGAATCAGCAGCCAGGAAGATCCCTGGGTCAAAAGCTCAGGTCAGTTTAGATTGGCACATGTGATCATTTGTTTTTTAGCTGTTTGTGCACAATATTAATGTCTGAAGACCAGAGTCTAAAGGTTCTGGCCTCCCGATGAGCAATAAATCCATGGATCAGGAGCAGAAGAGATGAAAGGTGCCTGCTGGCTTTGGCTTTCCCCTGTTCACTAGAGCATTCATAATAAATGTCGGGGTGCTTTACCAAGAAACAGCCCAAATGCCGCTCACCCACAGTATAATCCCTTTACTGAGATAGTCCAATGATTGTTTCTTTCTCCCCAGTCTTTCCTCACATGGTGAAGCAGTTGAACACCGGCCTTCATGTCATGATTGTAATCTTCCTTTTTGTGGCCATGGCCTTGGCCCTGGTCAGTATGGGATTTGCAATCCTCAATATGATCAAGGTCCCATATCGTGCAGTAAACGGTCCTGCTGGGATATGTCTGTGGAATATACTTGCAGGTAAGGCACATCCTCAAACTGCTTCAGGTCTAATAATTGCCCTACTGCGCTGGAAATACTGTTAAACCTTTTGTAAGAAGGTATTAAAATGCCTTATTATTTCTTCATTTCTCTCTAATTTTTTTTCAAATTCTACTTTCCCTTCTCCCCTCCCCTTTTCTCTTCTTCTTCCAACTCCCTTTTCCCTTATTGAGAAGCAAGAAAAATAAAACTCCTGTTTCAAATTTGTATAGTTCAAAAAAAAAAAAAAGAATCCTGTAATGCCCATGAAATATACAAATAAAAATATATTTCTATCAAACGCCCATATCACATCATGTATAAATACATGTCATGTCAGCTATATCACATTTTTTTTTACACATACATATCCTCAATCCACAATGAGTCCAGCACTTCTCTATCAGGAGATGAGCAGCAAACTTTATCACAAATCCACTAGGATCATGGTTGATCATTGCACTGTGTTCCTAAGTCTTTCAAAGTTACTTTGAATTTTACAATATTGTGGGTGCTGTATAAATTTCTTTGCCTTTTCTTTAAGATCAGTTTCTGCTTTTCTCTAGGCTTGCCCATTGAAATCTATTTTTTTGTGGTTATATTCTAAAAATCTACTTTTATCTACCCACAAAATATACACATAATTCTTTGGGTACATGTGTGAGCAGAGGGACGAGGAGGAAGGAGAGCCAGGAGAAAATGATGCTGAAAGATCTGGGATGAAGGAAAAGAGAGGAAATGGAGAGAAAAGGAGGGGAGGGAGAGATGAGGCTGGAAGAATGAGGAAGGAAGAGCCCAGGAGCTGAAGGCTCAGAAGTAACATCTCATAGGATGACAAGAGAAAAGCAGGTCTTCCCTCCTAGAGTGGAAGCTCCTTATAGGAAGGGGGGGGTTTGGGGCTTGTATCCCCAGTGCCTGCTCCAATTGGTTGTGGCAAGAGTGCTGACAAGCAAAGGAAACAGGAAAGAATTAATGCCCTAGAACTGGAAGATCTCGGAGGCTTTCCAGTGAGCATACCATTTACCCCAAAATTGATTCTACATAGTATGTCCTCTGTCTCTGCTCTGAGAGGGCCCCCCCATAGTCCTTCCCATCATCCCAATCTGAATTTGTAACCATTTGTGTCAGCCTAATTTCATCCCCCTACTCCAAAGCCTGCCAGTCATACCCCTGGGGCAGTGGGGATGGTCACAATCAGGTAGGAACCTGAAGTTGATGGTGAAGAGCAGAGTGGGCAGAGACAGCATGACAGAATGGAAAGAAATTGGGATTTGTCATTAGAGGCCAGTGGTTTGTGCCCCTGTGTCCCATTCCCCCTCTCTAATTCTTATGGGGGAGGCATTTGAGGTGAAGTGTCTTGCCCAGGCTCACATAGCTAGTGAGTGTCAAGCATCTGAGATCCTCCTGACTCAGGACCGGTGCTCTGCTCACTGCACCACCTTGCTGCCCCTTTATTTGTTCTTATCAGCAGAATGAATGGGGGGGGGGGGTAAGATCTCTAAGGTATCTTCTAAATCTCCATCCTGGGATAGGATCCCAAGGTCAGCACTTCAACTCTGAGGTAGCCAGAGGAGGGAAGTACAAGAGACTCTCTTCTTTCCATTCTCTTTATTCTTGTTCCTACTCTTACCTCTCTCCTTACCCTTTATCTATAGGAAAAGCTAATCTGGGCAAAACAGGAAGGTGATAAGCCCTGGGCCAAACAAATAAGTGGAAGAGACAAACAAGGAGTCACCATCCTGGAGGAAGCTCTCTTTGAACCCAACCTCTCCTCCACGAAGCTCACAGGACTGACTCCTTCAGGTGTTTGGGGATTTCTAGTTTCTTTAGTCAGTTAAGTTTTGAACATGAATGTTCCCATAGCGCAGAGCTGGGGAAGAATTTGGGCCCAGAGGACATGGGTTCCGATCACGGTCCATGCTGATTAAGGTTATATATCACCTTGAAGGTCTCTTTCAGCTCTCAGTCTGCAAACCAGATGAAGAGGCATCTAGAATTAAAAGATACCCCTGGTAGCACATAAGGAGCAAGGGAAGTCCCATCTTTTTTATTGTTACAAGTCACTAACTCTAAATTACCAACAAAACATAGCAGAACTTGGTGTTCTACCTCTTTGTCCTCTTGGCTCCCTTCGGACTGCATCTAACTTTATCCTATATTCTGGGTGGGCAAGTTGTGTCTGATTCAATTCTTGGAGCTATTTGTTATTTATATCTCCTCCAGCACAGTCCCTTACTCATAATTATTTACCAGATTGAACTAGATTCAATTCGATCAAATTGGAATTTGGGAGACATCAGAGGGACAAGGCTGAAATTCCAATTAATGATGTAATTAAAAATTCAGGAAGGTTTTTCTATTGACAAGAATGAACCATTTCCAAATACTTTACCATCAACCCTTTCAAACAACTAATGAGTTACTTGTAACTGATTCTTATTTGTTTATTAGAGTAGATTCAATATGACTTCTACTTAATAGTGCTGTTAGCCTAGTTCATACTGTTGTACGTATTTTAAAATAATAAGATTGTATTTCTTTTTTTCTTTACTTTTCTTTTTTATTAAAGCTTTTTATTTAAAAAACATGCATAGTTTTTTTTTCAACACCGACTCTTGTAAAACTTTCTGTTCCAAATTTTGCCCTTTTCCACCCTACCCCCTTTCCTATATGGCAGGTAGTCTAATATATGTTAAATATATTAAAATATATGTTAAATCCAATATATGTATACATAGTTATACAGTTATGATTTTATTTCTTAAAAAAAAAATCTCTGATTCAGATTGGATTCACTCTTAGCCTGAATCAGAGTGGCTCTGTTGCATGTGTTCCTCATAGATAGAAAACAGTATTTAATATGGAGTTTTCCAAGGTTTGATTTCAGGCTAATGTTTAGCTCGATCTTCATCAAGATGCTGCAGCTTAAATAAGGTACCGTGACGCCTCTGATTGCCAACATGAATTTCGAATCTCCCTTTGGTTCTAGGCGGTGTCGTCGCTTTGGCCATTGGAAGCTTCATGGCAGCTGTGAAGTTCCACGACCTCACGGACAGAATCGCCAATTTTCAGGAAAAGATCTTTCAGTTTGTTGTCGTGGAGGAACGGTACGAAGAGTCTTTCTGGATCTGTGTGGCAAGTGCTGTTGCTCATGCGGCAAATTTGCTGGTGGTGGCCATAAGTCAGATTCCCCTTCCTGAGATAAAGACCAAAGTAGAAGAAGCGACCGTGACAGCCGAGGATATCTTGTATTAACGGCCTCCCCTAACTGTATCTTCTTCTGAAAAATATCCATGGGGGATGAAAAGAAGCACAGTCTTTTGGGTTCTCATGTTTCTGGTTTGGATGAAGACCTTTCTTCATTAACGCTTTGGCCACAAATTAATTGGCAGTGATTTTATAGATTCTATAAAACTCGATGGAAACTGTCAGTAATTATAGCCAGGGATTATAAATTATATACTGCATGGACCTCACTGCCTGAAAAAGGAATTAATGATGTAATCAAAGATGTACCATAATGGTACTTTCATGCTAGGAAACTGATGGACTCAGACCGATTTATGCTGGAAGGGAAACAGCCAGGAAGATGGTGGTGGGGCTAGTGTCCCATTGGCTAACAAATGAAATAGATTCATTCTCCTTGTGTGAATAGGCCTGTAAATGAAATTACTCAGCAGAGGAGTTCTGAAGAGAGTTGTTTGCAGAGCGAGCATCCTCTCAGGATCTGCTGGGGAGGCGCAGGGGGCTGTGGGAAGGTTTTCTGAAGTCGTGCCCCTGTATTCATCAACCCAGATGTGAAGAGTCATTTTCCACTTCTGTCTCCATGCCAAGTAAAATATAACACCGCCCTCCCCTCAACCGCAAGCTCACACATCAATTCCCTCATTTTTCAAAAGGCCAGCTCTGGCTTCCACAAGGAGGAAGTTCACTGCCCAGAAGGAAATGGACAACTCTTCTGTATCTTGGACCAGACCTTAGCAGCCTGAGGACACTGGGCACTTTAGTAGTTTGCCCAGAGTTTGTATCCAAATCAGGATTTGAACACAGAACTTCTTGACCCCAAGAAGTCTAACTGCAACATTGCGGCTCTACCCCTGGAAGCTCCATGTCATTTGAAAAATGATGGTTTTATACTTCCATGTAGCCTTAGAGGATTTCTTTTGCTCTGTTGGAAAAAAGAAAAAGCCCTGGATTCAGAGTCAGGAGTCACAAGTTCAAAATCTGACTGCCACTAATTAGCTGCATGGCCACTCAAATAATTTCTCTAAGCCTCAGGTTTTTTTTTTTTTTTTTTTTTTGGAAAATGGGAATAAGAATATGTTGCCCGGCTCATAGTCATTTGCGATAGCCAAATGAGATGTTGTTTAAAAAAAGGATCTCTGACTTCAAGGACAGTTCAAAGCAAGCTTTTGCTCATTTGTTCCCTGCCCACTGATGTCCCGCATAATAATTTCAGTGCTCAGAAGTCGGATTTATTTCAGTGCATCGTTTCCCTGGCTCAGAGGTGACATTGATGACATGTATGTTATATGTGTGATTTGTCCAGTTCTTACAGACTCATAGGATCAATTTTAAGCTTCCTGCTAATGTGAGGAACATTACCATGGACCATTCAAAACAATAACAAACTCTCAAAACATTTCTTTTTCAAATCCTCATTTGCTTAGGGCAATGTAAAAATTGATTTGCATGCCCAACGTACAGAGTATTCTCATGGTTATTTGGCACCTCAGTGCTTCCTCCTCACAACATCCCTGGCACATAGTCTGTGTAAACATCACTGTACCCATTATGCAGATGAGGACACTGAAGCTCACCTGTTTATCTGGTTATTCTCTCCTAGCCACTATATGTATCTTGAGCACCCGGAGGGTCCTGAGGGAATGTTTAGAGCTGGCTAGCACACTGGAAGTTGCTACCTGACTTGGTTTCTTATTACCTCTGTTACCTTGGACAGCGCTTTTGCTCATCTGCAAGACTGAGTATGTAAGAGTAGTATGAGATAATCTCTAAAGTTCTTTCCAGTTCTAAATTTGAAAAAAAAAAAGACCCCCCTAATATTAGGGGGGAAATAATCAAGAGGTTATGACATTTCAATATGGTTTCCAGATATTCAGAGATGGTTCACATTTTAAATGGAGCCAAAGTGGGTAAGAAAGACTCAGACCCACCTTGTTTCCAGGGACCTGGAATATTTTGGCTCTCATAGGCACCAATCTTTGGTGATAGTGGACAAATTAATATTTCTAATATTTTATTATCTTCACATGAAATAATTTACATAAGAAAACACTAATCACATTCCTATTTTCTGATTAATGTGAAGTTAGGACAATGTTAATATTTATTTTAAGATTATTAATAAGCATATAAATTGTGATTGCCAATATTAAATGCACTGAATTGTACCAAAGCTAAGGAGATTTAGCATATTAATTTTTAAAATATATAATATTAGTGAAACTAACTCATTATCTAGATTGTTAATGAAAATAAGGAATTACTTTAATTCATGAAAATGTGTGTGATAAAGGGAAAATTAATTACATTTCTTTAATTCTCAAAAACCAGAGTCTGTGGAAATGGGATTCTCCATTTTTTTGTAATTTTTTAGAACAGTAAAGGAAAATATGAAGGTTTTAAGAAATTAAAATGGCTTATTTGCTTGAATTATGGGATCTGGATCTGTGATTTTCTTCATCCGAGATATTAGATTCCTGGTGTGGAAATGCCCTTTTCTAATATAAAACAACTGTACTTTACAACTATTGATTAAAATATGCAACAATAAAATATTCTGGGGAAAAAACTTACATGTGTAATTCTGGATGAGTTAATGTCCTCAAACAAAATGAATAAAGGCTGAATAATGTAACAAACTTAAATTTTGATATATAAGTAATGTATTATTGTGCCATAGGAAGTGACACAAGGGACAAAATGCTTTTAAGAACTGATGAACCTAGGAAGACTTGTAAGAACTGATGCAAAGTGAGGAGAGCCAGGGAAAAGCATATATAGCAACTAAAGTATTGTACCAAAAAACAGTTATGAAAGACTTAAGGACTCAGATCAATGCATTGATTCACATGGTTCTAAAGAGCTGAGCAGGAAGACCGCTTCCCGTCTCCTGACAATAAGGTGATATCCTTAAGGTGCAGAACAAGATATACCTTTTCTGAAACAAAATGTGGGTGGGTCTTGCTTGACTAAGCTTATATGTTAAAAAGGGGGGGGGGATTGGAAAGGAAAGAGGGATAGTGCTCACAATGCTACCTGTGTGACCACAGAAAAATCCCTTTACCTCTCTAAGCTTCTCATCTCTAAAATGAAGGTGTCAGGAGCAGAGCACTTCAAAGGTGCCTTCTAATCCTACAATAGACTTATATACAGTTGCCCTTGTCTAAATTTTAACTAATTGTATATAGTGCCTTAAAGTTTGCAAATAACATTTTCTATAATAACAAATAATGTATATCTCATTTGATCCTGATGACAATTGAGCAAAGTAAATGCTATTAAATGCTATTATCAACCTCATCTTACACAAGAAATTTAGATTCAGATATGTAGCCATGTGATTCGTCCAAGGTACTTAGGTAATAAGTACCTAATTCAGGATTTAGACATCATCTCTCTGATTCCAAATGCAGTTCTCTTCTTACTACACCCTGCTACCTTTAAGTCCAAATAACCCAAAAAGGCACATTTTAAAAATTGTAGCTGTTGAAAATCCCACTTATTGCACCCTAGCTAGCTATCAAAGGCTTCCTTTCTTTATAAGTGGACACCCATTCCATTTCACCCCCAATAATAAGCACAATTGTCAATTATACTATTGCCAGTTATACAGTTTGACTGGCAGTCTCTCCCTCGGGACCAAAGCCCAGCTTCTGTTGACATTAGGTTGATGGCTGAAAGATAGGAGTCTCACTCCCCATTTAGTCTTCAGCAAGTGCTGGTCAGAGATAGGGAGTTCAGAAACTGGTGACCAAATATTTTCCAGCTGTCTCTTTGGGACCTTGAGAAGGCTCCAAGATGTGTGACATTTTCCTGCTCCCATTACATGTAAAATGAGGTGTTTGGGTAGTGTCTACAACTCTGATCAACTCAAATTCTGTGAATTTACTTATATTCTTACTTCTTATTTTTCAGTCATGTCCCACTTGGGGTTTTCTTGGCAAAGCTACTGGAGTGGTTTGCTATTCCTTCTTCAATTCATTTTGCAGATGAGGAAACTGAGGCAAATAGGATTAAGTGATGTTAGTATCTGTGGGCAAATTTGAACTCAGGTCTTCCTGGCTCTACCCACTGCACCACTTCTGGCTGTCCTATTCTTATTCCTGCCACCTCATGTTTCTATGGTGCTTCTTAAAAGTCAAACAAATGGGAAGCCACTGGGTGCCCAAGGCTGAGGGATCATTCAGCTGCTTTTGGACATGAGGAAACAGTCACAGAGCTGGGGGAAATCCATGGGGTATAAAGGAAGAAGGAGAAAGAAATCCCTGCTCAAATTGGAGGCGCCACCTAAGTAACCCACAAACAGAATGAGAACCTGAGAGCATAATATGGCATTGGCCACTGGCTGAAGGCAACTAAGGGAGAATCTCCTGCGCTCCTGGTGGTCTTTAGAAAGCAGGCCGGTCTCGCCCTGGCACAGATCTGAAGGAAGACAGCAAGGGGAGGAGCACAGCTTCCTTGCTGCTCTCCTCTGAGCCATGATGTCTTGCTGCAGAAGCATGGGGGCTTAGAAGGCACCCACTTGCAGCCCGACAGGGCATTTGGAGACTAATGTGTAGAGAAGAAGGAGTTCTGAATTCCCAACATGCGTCTTCTGGCAGGAAAGGGAGATTTCCAGGGCAGACTCGGCTTCTAGGGTTAGCTCCAAGGTAGATACCCAGCCCAAGAAGGAAAGGAGAAGGCCGCAGTTGTGGTGCCTTGGGAATCCAGACTGACTCATGAGCAGCAGACATTCACCAAAATCGAGGCTACCAGAGCCGGGGGGTCCTTTAATTCGCCTTATTTCACAGAGAAGGGTCTCACCCTGACCAAACCTCGTTTTTGGTTGCTTTTGGTGGACCCGAGAAGCCAGGACTGCCTTTGACCCATGTGACATTAGCCCTCCTGACCCCCAAACCAATGAACAATTCTGGGGTGCAGCTAGGATTTCTGATGCCCCCCCAGTTCCTGCAGACGCCCATCTGCTCTTCCACTCTCTGACTACTAAACTGTCTTAAAAACAATCGCCCTGGAACCAGATCCTTCTCTTTGCAGCTGAATGAACATGCTCATCTGGACCCGGGAAGTCATCCCGTGGGTCTCCGACGCCTCTTGGGGCTCATCATTAGAACTGCCTGGATCCATCATCCTTCTCCACCTTTGTCCCTCACAAAGACAGACCGTGTGACAAAATGTCAGCCGACTAGCTGGATTGCAGAAGCAACAAGAAGTCAGCTTTTGTTGGAGGTGGGCGAGAGATTCTGAGAGCCAGTCGCCTTGTTCCTTGGCAACCTGGAGGATTCTCAACTCTTCTTCACTGTATAAAACCAGGGCCGGGGCGCTCTGGCTTTCCAGCCTGTTCCGATTTCTCGCAAATTAGAGCAATACCAAAGCCCGCCAAGGAAAGGCAAACTCTCTGACCAAAGAGTTTCCCTAGCTATGGAGAATGAAGCACCACAAAACAAAATTGATTGTTCTCTTGTCGGTGTCGGGCTAACGAGAATATGAGCTAACTCAAGAGACTGAAAGTTTTTCAACCATAATTCAGCTTAAGTTAAGTGCAAGGCACAAGACTGCAAAGACAAAAATTAAGATTTGTCTGTCCTCAGGATTGTGCTTTTTCATTTGTTAGGCTGGAGTAAAAGTGGGGAATAACATGTTTATGAGATATGTGAATACAAGATAATTGCTAAAGAAAGGTGAGAAATTATTTTCATCTTAAACTGTTAATAAGGCATAAGAAAAATAATGGGATAGTTTAAGAGGGGATTGAATATGGATTGGGGAGACCCTGAGTGTGAATCTTAACTATGTCACTTAGAATTTTCTTTTTTTCTGATTGGTTACCCTTTTAAGTCAGTTTATTTTTTTTAATATTTTTTATATTCAAAACATGCATGGATAATTTTTCAACATTGACCCTTGAATAGCTTTGTGTTTCATTTTCCCCTCCTTCCTTCCCCTCCCTAGATGGCAAGCAATCCAATATATGTTATACATGTTAAAATATATGTTAAATCTAATATGTGTAAACATATTTATACAATTCTTTTGTTGCACAAGAGAAATCAGATCAAAAGGGAAAGAAAATGAGTCACTTAGAATTTTCATAATTGGGCAAATCACTTCACTTTTTTAGGTCTCAGTCTCTCCAGTTATAAAATGGGATACTTGAACTAAATAGTCTCTAATTTCCCTGTCCAGCTCCAAAATTCTAAGATCCTCAATGAAGAAATGGCGAAACTACTTTCGATCTCATTTCATTAACTGCTTGGTGATCACAGTGACTCAGGTACAATCCTATATCAATATGACAAAAATCATAGGTTATGATAATCATATAAAATAGGCATATCTTACAAAAGAAAAATCAAAAATCTTACAATGCAAATCTAGTATGAAGTTTTTTCAAAAAGTGGATTCTAACAAGGCTCCATTTTACCACTAGAGGGAAGCAATTTACAGCCAAAAAACATTCATAAAGTCCAAGAGAAAACCTTCTATGTAAGATAGCAACTGAGAATTTTAATTAAATGAAGAATTCTTTTTGCCTAGCAACTGTGGTCCTTGCTTTATGGACATCACATTGCAATCTGTTGGCGTGAAACGCTTGGCCGGCAGCAATTGATTTAACTATTTCTAGTACAGTACAGAATTAGATCCTGGAGAGTGAAGAGAGGGAAAGTTTTGTAATTAGGGTCAAACTTGGAAATTTTGAACTTTCCAAAAATGAATATATATATATATATACACATACATATGTACACACACACACATATATATATGTACACACATATATGTATATATATATATATATATGAGCCCACTTCCAAAAAATAAATCATTCAAGAAGAGCCTCTTGCAAAAAAAAAAAAAAAAAAAGAAATTTACTCATTTTATTTTCATTATATTGTCATGTAATTGCAAATAATTCTGGTGAAAAAGAAAAGAAGAAACAGAGGTTAATTTAGGGACACAAGGAATCCTTCAGATCTCAAAAAGAATATGTAGGCTGAGGACAAACAATGGAAGGGCAAATGGTGAAGTGTGGTATCATCCTAAAAATAGTCTTAAAAAGACCAAAGTAAAGAACGAGTTGTAGCTTTTTGAAAAAAAAATACCCAGGATAATAAAAAAAAAAAGGCCTTTTAAGTTATTATTAGAGAAGCAAGAATAGCATGAAAGGAATACATCCCCTGCTTGAAATACATGGCTTATTCAAAGAGAATTAGTGATACCCTATTTGGGGCTAACAAAGTAAGGGAAATGATCTTCAGACTGAAAAGGAGTGAATAAAATGATTAGGAGGAAAAGCATGGAAGTCTTGTCAATGCACTAAGTCTCACAGCTCAGACAATCTATCTCCTATAGTACTGAAAAAAATTGTGGGTGAGAGCAGTAAATCAGCTTTGTTAATTCATTCCAACTGGAAGAGTTAATGGCTTTGCTTAATATTTTTAAAATGCTTGCTAATTGAGATACCATTTCTTTCCCCACTGGATATTATCAGATTTAAGGAAAAAAAAAATTAGAATACTGATTTTATTGACTTGGAGAACTCTTGGCTTCCTCCTGCAGGAGAGCGGAGCCACACCCTACTTGTTATTCAGAGTATTCAGGGATTAAATAATTTGCCCAGGGTGACACAGATGGAATTATCAGAGGCATGATTTTTACTCCAGTTCTCCTAATGCCAGTACCAGCATTCTATTCACTGTGACCAGGCTAAAAGAGCTACACAATGTTTGCAATTTCTTTTATGAGGTACTTCAATATAATCACAAAGTCTTCTAGGCAAAGATCAGTCTTATAACATTATCTAAGTAAGGTTGTATATTCAAATTATTTTAAATATATATACATGTGAGTCAGCTAGGTGGTGCAGTAGATAGAGCACCGGCCCTGAAGTCAGGAGGACCTGAGTTCAAATTTGACCTCAGACACTTAACACTTCCTAGCTGTGTGACCTGGGGAAAGTCACTTAACCTCAATTGCCAAAGCAAAATAAAATAAAATATATATGGGAAATCTTAAAAATGTGCTTTTAAAAAATATTTGATCTAAAAAACCCTTGAAGCTATTAGGATACCTTACAAATATAAGTTGTCACTGTACTGTAGATGCACAAGCTCTGTGAGATTCGACTGATGGTTTCCTGACCTATTCTACATACCCAGAATGCTCTTATTTGAATCTAGCCAAGATTAGTTACTGAGACTGAAGATTAAAAGAAAAAAAAAAAAGACCCCTGTCTCTGAAGAGCTTGAACTCTCCTTTTGTTGTTGTTGTTTGTTTACTTGTTTTATCTTTTTCATTTTTTCCTTTTTGATCTGATTTTTCTTATGCAGCATGATAAATGGGGAAATATGTTTAAAAGAATATGTTTAACCTATATTGGATTACTAGCTGTCTAGGGAAGAGGGGAGGTGGGAAAGGAGGGAGAAAAATTGGGAACACAAGGTTTTGCGAGGGTGAATATTGAAAAGTATCTTTGCATGTATTTTGAAAAGTAAAATGCTATTATTATTTTTAAAAATAAGAATTTGTGCTGTTTTCTAAGTATTCAAGTATTACCTCCAAAGAGAAGCCTTTTATTATCCCCCTAGCTTTCTCCTTCCAGACATTATCTTATATATAAACATTTTCCCAAAAATCTGAGTGCCATTTTTAAAAGGCTTAAATCCACTCTAAGACTTCAGGCACACCCTATTTATGTGTTGTATCCTTCCAAGGGAGTTCAAACTCTTCAGGGACAGGGGTCTTTTTTTTTTTTAATCTGCAGTCACAGTAACTAATGTAAGACTTTGCACATAGTAGGCACTTTTAGAGAAATGCTTATTGAAGTTTTATAAACTATCAAATTCATCCTCCTCAGATACCAGGTCAATAATCACACAAAACCCAGTGGTGAACCACACTTTATTGTTGCTCTCCTTAAGGTTTTGCTTTGAAAAGTATTCTTGGTACAAGATTGTTTTATGATACTGGGGAATTCCTCAACTCAGAGGTCTGCAAATTCTCCTGGAGGATCCCTTCCACCCTGGGTGGTTTGCCTGGAGGTCAATCAATTCAAGAGATGAAGGCAAGAAGATGCAAAAGTTTCATTCAAATCAGCTGATAGGGGCAGCTAGGTGGTGCAGTGGATAGAGCACCAACCCTGAAGTCGGAACTACCTGAGTTCAAATCTGGTCTCAGACACTTAATATTCCCTAGCTGTGTGACCCTGGGCAAGTCACTTAACCCCAATTGCCTCAGCAAAAAGCAAAAAAATAAAAATAAAAAAAAATCAGCTGATAGCTGCTAAGTGGCAAGCAATGCCAGAAGATACAAGGATACACTATATTTTTTACACAGCTTTAGGGTGGGATTATTAGAAATAAAAGGAGTTCATCCAAATGAGACTGCTCAGCTACTTTCCTTATTGGGAAGGTAGAGCTATGGAGACAGGATATCAGTTTATTTAGGGGAGAATATGTTCATCTTGGGGGTTCTCAGGAGCTGCCACTGATCAGGTTTGCTCCTGTGGGGGATGTTTTTTTTTTCTTTTTTTAATCTCATTAGGGATCTTCTAGTGAGGGCAGGAAATTTCTAAAAAAGTAGAATCAGTGGGCTTAACCTTTTGTTGAATAAAACATACTGAGTGCCTATCTCTATTTTACAACTCTGTATTAGCTCTGGTTTTTTGACCTTTAGGGCTACTTTTTCTGGGGAGATGTTTCTCCTAAATTCACAGTAGACAAGTTTTATCTATGTCCTCTAAATAGCATAAAGAGGGTAAGAAGTTTTATTAGGTAGCTCATAAATGGACGGACTCTCTCTCCAAAGCTCTCATGTTCTGGGCTACACCATAGTTCAATGAAATCACACAGCTCGGAACATGCCCCAAGGAGATCATCGATCAAAAGAAAGGCCTCATATAGAAGAAAATATTTGCAAGGACGCTGTTTATGGTAACCAGAACTGGATTCCTTCCATTGGTTAGGGAATGGAAAGAACAAACTGTGAACATGAGTGTAGTGCATGGAAAAGCTTATATGAATTACTGAGTTTATTGACTGATCCATATAAAGTAAATTAAACAGAGCCGAGAAAATGATATAATAATGTGAATGGAAGGAATAATCACAAAACAATTAAAATGGAATATTACGAAACAAAGCATTGTTCCCTCACTTCAGAAATGCTATGGAAAACATCCACTGGTTCTCTCCATCTTCAGCACACTTGAATGCACAGTCCTGTGTTCCACTCTTAAAATCAGTGGAAGAAAGAGGGGGCCCTGTCGGCTCCTTGGCATCTAAGAAAGCACTCCATCAGAAAATTCAAGGTCACAAGTGGCTTTTGTTTTTTTAATTGATTCTCAGCACTGTAGCAAGTCATATCAGTTTTCTTCTCTGGCTGAGATCAGACAGGTAATGCCATGTCTCTGAGTTCCAAGATGCTGAAGTCTCTGCATATCCAAGAAAAAAGTTCTGGGGCAGCTAGGTGGCACAGTGGATAGAGTACCAGCCCTGAAGTCAGGAGTATCTGAGTTCAGACACTTAATACTTCCTAGTTGTGTGACCCTGAGCAAGTCAATTAATCCCAATTGCCTCAGTAAAAAAAAAAAAAAAGAAAAAAAAGAAAGAAAGAAAGAAAGAGGGGGAATTTTGTGCCTTAACAGGCAGAAGGACCCTTTAGTCAGAGGCTACTGTGGTACCAGGTTAAGCAAATCTCTAATCCTTTGATTGTAAATGCCCACTCAGTTTAATAATTACTGACTGTTATTTCTATTTCCATTAAAAGTTGTAGGCAAGACCAAGTAGGATTTATACCAGGAATGCAGGGATGGTTCAATATTAGGAAAACTATTAACATAATTGACTATATTAATAACCAAACTAACAAAAACCATATGATAATCTCCATAGATGCAGAAAAAGCATTTGATAAAATCCAACATCCATTCCTATTAAAAACATTAGAGAGTATAGGAATTAATGGACTTTTCCTTAAAATAGTCGGTAGCATCTATTTAAAACCATCAGCTTGCATCATATATAATGGTGATAAACTGGAACCATTCCCAATAAGATCAGGGGTGAAACAAGGTTGCCCACTATCACCATTACTGTTCAATATTGTATTAGAAATGCTAGCCTTGACAATAAGACAAGAAAAAGAGATTAAAGGAATTAGAGTAGGTCATGAGGAAACCAAATTATCACTCTTTGCAGATGATATGATGGTCTACTTAGAGAACCCTAGAGAATCAACTAAAAACTATTAGAATTAATCCACAACTTTAGCAAAGTTGCAGGATACAAAATAAATCCACATAAATCATCAGCATTTTTATACATCACCAACAAAATGCAACAGCAAGAGATACAAAGAGAAATTCCATTCAAAATAACTATCAATAGTATAAAATATTTGGGAATATATCTGCCAAGGGAAAGTCAGAATCTATATGAGCAAAACTACAAAACACTCTCCACACAAATAAAGTCAGATCTAAACAATTGGAAAAACATCAAGTGCTCTTGGATAGGTCGAGCGAATATAATAAAGATGGCAATACTACCTAAACTAATCTATCTATTTAGTGCTATACCAATCAAACTCCCAAGAGATTATTTAAATGAACTAGAAAAAATAACAACAAAATTCATCTGGAAAAACAAAAGGTCAAGAATTTCAAGGGAATTAATGAAAAAAAAATGCAAATGAGGGTGGCCTAGCTGCACCAGATCTAAAACTATATTATAAAGCAGTGGTCACCAAAACCATTTGGTACTGGATAAAAAATAGAGTAGTGGATCAGTGGAATAGGTTAGGTTCACAGAACAAAATACTCAATGACAATTGTAATCTAGTGTTTGATAAACCCAAAGACCCCAGTTTTTGGGATAAAAACTCACTATTTGACAAAAACTGCTGGGATAATTGGAAACTAGTCTGGAAGAAATTAGGCATTGACCCACACCTAACACCATATACCAAGATAAGGTCAAAATGGATTCATGATCTAGGCATAAAGAATGATATTATAAACAAATTAGAACAATGTAGGATGGTTTACCTCTCAGACTTGTGGAGGGGGAAGGAATTTGTGACCAAAGAAGAACTAGAGTTCATCATTAATCACAAAATAGATAAGTTTGACTATATCAAGTTGAAAAGTTTTTGTACAAACAAAATGAATGCAGACAAGATTAGAAGGGTAGCAGTAAACTGGGAAAATATTTTTACATCCAAAGGTTCTGATAAAGGCCTCATTTCTAAAATATATAGAGAATTGACTCAAATATATAAGAATTCAAGCCATTCTCCAGTTGACAAATGGTCAAAAGATATGAACAGACAATTTTCAGACGAAGAAATTGAAACTATTTCCGGTCACATGAAAAGGTGCTCCAAGTCACTATTGATCAGAGAAATGCAAATTAAGACAACTCTGAGATACCACTACACACCTGTCAGGTTGGTTAAAATGACAGGAAATGATAATGATAGCTGTTGGAGGGGATGTGGGAAAACTGGGACACTGATACATTGTTGGTGGAACTGTGAACGGATCCAACCATTCTGGAGAGCAATTTGGAGCTATGCTCAAAAAGTTATCAAACAGTGCATACCCTTTGACCCAGCAGTGTTTCTACTGGGCCTATATCCCAAAGAGATTTTAAAGGAGGGAAAGGGACCCACGTGTGCAAAAATGTTTGTGGCAGCCCTTTTTGTAGTGGCAAGAAACTGGAAATTGAAAAGATGCCCATCAATTGGAGAATGGCTGAATAAATTATGGTATATGAATGTTATGGAATATTATTGTTCTGTAAGAAATGACCAACAGGAGGATTTCAGAGAGGATTGGAGAGACTTGCATGAACTGATGCTGAGTGAAATCAGCAGAACCAGGAGAACATTATACACAGCAACAAGACTATACGATGATCAATTTTGATGGACATGGTTCTCTTCAACAATGATGTGATTCAAACCAGTTGTGCTGCGATGAAGATAGTCATATACATCCAGAGAGAGGCCTGTGGGAACTGAGAGTGAACCACAACACAGCATTTTAATGCTTTCTGTGAATATTTCCATGCATTCTGTTTTCCTTCTTAGGTTGTTTTTTTTCTCCTTCTTTTTCTAGATCTGATGTTTCTTGTGCAGTAAGATAACTGTATAGATATGTATACATGTATTGTATTTGTTATATAATTTATCCTATCTAGCATGTATTAGATTACCTGTCATCTAGGGGTGGGGGGTAGGGGGAAGGAAAGGAAAAACTTGGGAAAAAAAAAGTTTTTTTGCAAAGGTCAATGTTGAAAGGTCACTCATATGTTTTGCAAATAAAAAGCTTTATAAAAAAAAAAGTTGTAGGCAAATTCTGGAGAGCAATCTGGAACTATGCTCAAAAAGTTATCAAACTGTGCCTACCTTTGACCCAACAGTGTTTCTATTGGGTCTATATCCCAAAGAGATCATAAAGAAGGGAAAAGGACCCACATGTGCAAGAATGTTTGTGGCAGCCCTTTTTGTAGTGGCTAGAAACTGGAAACTGAAGGGATGCCCATCAATTGGAGAGTGGCTGAACAAATTGTGGTATATGAATGTTATGGAATATTATTGCTCTGTAAGAAATGACCAGCAGGACGATTTCAGAGAGGCCTGGAGAGACTTACATGAACTGATGCTGAGTGAAATGAGCAGAACCAGGAGATCATCATACACAGCAACAACAGTATTACATGATGATCAATTCTGATGGACATGGCTTTCTGCAACAGTGACGTGATTCAAATCAGTTTGTATTATTCAGCAATGAAGAAAGTCCTATACATCCAGAGAGAGGCCAGTGGAAACTGAGTATGGACCACAACATAGCATTTTAACGTTTTCTGTGGATGTTTGCTTGCATTTTGTTTTCCTTCTTAGGTTGTTTTTTTTCTCTTTCTATGATTGATTTTTTTTGTGCTGCAAGATAAGTGTATAGATATGTATACATATATTGGATTTATCACATATTTTAACATATTTAACATGTATTAGATTACTTGCCATCTAAGGGAGGGGGTAGGAAGAAGGAGGGAAAAATTTGGAACAGAAAGTTTTGTAAATGATAATGTAGAAAAATTACTCATATGTTCTGTAAATAAAAAGCTTTAATAAACAAAAAAAAGTTGTAAGCAATTCATTCCTTGCCTCTTGAACTAGTGTCTCTCACTATCAGGGTGATCTGGTGGGGAAAATGCTGGAGAATGGCCAAGGAAGAGAGAAAACTGCTCTAAGCAAGTATTACAAATGAATTCATCCATGTTTTGTAAACTTTTTGAATTTTTAAAATATTTTTATAACATGCAGATAATTGTACATTTTTGACTCATCAAAGCTTTATTTAAGATGAATTTCAAAGTATTAACTTATGGAAACAAGCATTCAGTTTCCTATAATTTAGAATCTGAAAATGACCACCTTAAATGCAGAATGTTACAGAGGGACTTCAAAGAATAGCTGGCAGTTGATAATCATAGACTCAAAGATCTAGAGGGGAATCACAGAGACCATCTAGTCCAACCCCCTTCTTTCATTAGGATAGTTCAGGGAAAAAACAAATCCTGAATTTATAATCACCAAAGCCAGAGTTCTAATCCTGACTCAGTGAGGATTATTAACTGTATGATCTTGGGAAAGCAATTCATCTCTCCAGCCTCAGCTTTGTTTTTTTTTTCTTTTTTCAGCTGGAAATATCTCCTTCAACACATATTCAGAGGAAGGTAGGCTCAATTTTGGAGAGGGAATATAACAAAGAAGTAGCACAGATCCTGTCTGATGAAAGTTCTTTTCTCCTTTTCTTGGGATGCTCAAGAAGTTCCAGTTGGGTATGATGTAGTTCACTGAACCTCAGGTAGGATTGGTGAATCCAGTCTAGCCCTTAGTTCTCAATGATTCAGACACTGACTTCAGATAATCCAGGGGTGCCACTGAAGACACCAAAGGGAACCACTACTGTCTGCAAGGGTTTTAGAACCTTAATGGGAAAACAGAAAGTCTGGGTCCTTTGAGCAGAGCCTGAAGAAGAGTTTTTCTTCCCCTTCTCCACCTCTCCTTCCTCCCCACCAAGTAGTTCCTTCTTAGGGTGCTCAGCTAGAGCTCCATACTTGCTCCAGTTTCTAGAATTCCCTCCCCTCTCAGCTTTCGGGATAATTCACAGACCATCCAGGACTCTGGCCTATCTGAACATGATTCTTCTGCTACCCATTCTAAAGTCTATTGATGGACGATTGAGACCTAGTTAAAATAGCACAGCTAAAATGGGGGGGGGCATTGACCCCACACATATTGTGTAAAGATAAATTCCCTAGAGTTATAGGGAATAGTGTCATAGGCTGCCTCTGAGCGGGTCTTCAGGACTCTGGACAAAGACACTGTAGAGGAGATTCCCAGTCCCATAGAAGTGAAGGGAAATGAGCATTGAGGCCTTTGCAGCACTGAGCTCCCATGAGACTGTGCATTATACCAGGAGCCTAGAGCTATTGCTTGCATTCAGGCAGGGAATTCTACTGAGTCTGTGGACATCTTTGGGCCATTGAGCCGAGTAAGCACGCATTCTGGTTCGGTTCTATCCCTGCATTCTGGTTCGGTTCTGTCCCTGCATTCTGGTTCCATTCTGTCCCTGAATTCTGGTTTGGTTCTGTCCTGCATTCTGGTTCTTTTCTGTCCCTGCATTCTGGTTCCGTTCTGTCCCTGCATTCTGGTTCCGTTCTGTCCCTGCATTCTGGTTCCATTCTGTTCCTGCATTCTGGTTCCTTTCTGTTCCTGCATTCTGGTTCTTTTCTGTCCCTGAATTCTGGTTTGGTCCTGTCCCTGCATTCTGGTTTGGTTCTGTTCCTGCATTCTGGTTCTTTTCTGTCCCTGCATTCTGGTTCT
>JAJPUD010016702.1:0-33275 GCA_023553655.1 Myrmecobius fasciatus
TCATGCTTAGTTCTGGCCATTATGGTTTAAGAAGGATGGATATTGATAAGCTAGGGAATACTGAGAGAAGGGCAGCCAAGATGATGAAAGGCTTTGAATCTGAAGATGTCTGAAGGAAATGGACATAAAGAACCATGGCACAGTAAGGATTCAAAAGGTTTGGGACAGAGCAAGGCAATGGGCTGAATCTATAGAGCTTGGGTTAAAAAAAAAAAAATCACAAGCAGCTACTTGGTGCAATGGATAGATTCTTTTTTTTGGGGGGGGGTTCATTTTTTTTTATTAAAGCTTTTTATTTGTATAACATATGTATGGGTAGTTCCCCAACGTTGATCTTTACAAAGCTTTCCATTACAAATTTTACCCCCATTCCCCTCCCCTCCCCTAGATGGCAGGAAGTCCACTACATGCTAATAATGTTGAAATGCTTGAGAAGTTATGCAAGGAAAATCCTATCTACAAGAAAAAAAAAAAGAATCAGAGAAAGGCAACACAATGCAAACAAATGTCAATAGAGAGCATGAAAATGTTACATTGTGGTCCATATTTCATATCCCTCTCTCTGGGTGTATATGGTTTTCTTCAGTAAACAATTGGAACTGGTTTGAGAAAATTCTTTGTTGCAGAGAGCCATGTCCATCAGAATTGATCATCATGTAATACTGTTGTTGCTGTGTATGATGATCTCCTGGTTCTGCTCGTTTCACTCAGCATCAGTTCATGCAAGTCCCTCCAGGCCTCTCTGAAATCGTCCTGCTGGTCATTTCTTACAGAGCAATAATATTCCATAACATTCATATACCATAATTTATTCAGCCATTCTCCAATTGATGGGCATCCCTTCAGTTTCCAGTTTCTAGCCACCACAAAAAGGGCCGCTACAAACATTCTTGCACATGTGGGTCCCTTTTCCTCCTCTAAGATCTCTTTGGGATATAGGCCCAGTAGAAACACTGCTGGGTCAAAGGGTATGCACAGTTTGACAACTTTTTGGGCATAGTTCCAAATTGCTCTCCAGAATGGTTGGATCCGTTCACAGTTCCACCAACAATGTATTAGTGTCCCAGTTTTCCCACATCCCCTAATGGATAGATTCTAAGTCCAGCTTCAGGCATAACACTTCCTCAAGTGACTTAATTAATTCCAACTGCCTCAGGAAATAAAAATCACCTTTACAAATGCATGACCGAAGAGTAATGCAGCAGAAAAAGAGTTATCAATAGATGGCAGTTCTGAAAAAGAAATGCCAAGAAGGGTGGGAGAAAGGAGAGAAGGAAGAAAGTGGAAAAGGGAGAAAAGAAAGGGCTGTTCAAGTATCTGGATGGCTGTAATGGAAAAAGAGAGCTGAGACCTTCTTCTGGTAATAAGGATAGGACCAAGAGCAATGGGGGCAAATTCAAAAAAAAAAAAAAAAATTTCAGGTAAAATCTCAACAATAACTGCCCAAAAATGGTGAT
Source organism: Myrmecobius fasciatus (assembly GCA_023553655.1). Taxonomy (NCBI): domain Eukaryota; kingdom Metazoa; phylum Chordata; class Mammalia; order Dasyuromorphia; family Myrmecobiidae; genus Myrmecobius; species Myrmecobius fasciatus. Next base: position 1,458 of record JAJPUD010016702.1, read on the forward strand.
GGATTCCCCCTCCTTGGAGGCCTTAAATTGAAAAAGTGACTGAACTGGCCCTTCAAATCTTTTATTTTTACTCTATACCAAACTGCCTCTCAGAAGAAAAAACCTGGGTGCTGACCTACAATACACACACACACACACACACACACACACACAGAGAGCAAACTTCAGAAAAACAGCCCTATGAATAAAAACATCATTTTAATCATCAGCTTCCTTTGGGCAGGGCTAACAGGATCTGTTATGTCTGGTTGGTGAGCCATTTGTTTTTCCTTCTCTCGTCCAGCAGATAAGGAAAAGGAGGAGGAAGAGAAGGAAGTAGCATGAACAGTCTACTTATTGAACAGTCATCCCAACACAATTAATAACCGAAGGATGTCTAGTTTCTCCTTTTACAATCCCAGTGACTAAGTCAGAAGCAAAACAAAGCTAATGGCAAAGGGAAAAATATTGCCCTGCAGGAGAGAGAGATTATGAGCAGCCGTAATCATGAAATTAAAGGCAGCTTTCGTTCTTGAAGGCTGAAGATATGGACTGTCTTTTAGTGTAAACATAACTCTGGAACTGCATCTGGTCAGCTGACTACAGCATTTATGCAGTAACATCCAACAGACCATGGAATAATTCTTCCTCAGGTGACAGGACTTTAATGTACCTGACCAGAAAAAACAAACTTTGCTTTAAATTTGCCCATGGGACTCAGTCAATACTTATTAGGCTCTGTTCCCCATTCTCTTCATCCTACCATTAACTTGAGCCTGGGGCCATAAGTCATCTCTGTCCCTACTGTAAGGGCCTTGATATATTTCTCACAGCTCTCTTTTTAAAGTGTATCAAAATTGTGTCACATTTCTAAAAAGTCCCATCTTGCAACTAACTCCAGACTTTGCTAATGGCAGCAGCCAATGCTTTAGAACACAAAACTTCTGGATACTTAAATCCATCATCCAGTGTTAGTTATTCCTCTCAGCTTTGTGCCATCCTGCAGATTGCATGAACATAACATCTATGGTTTAGTGGTTAATAAATATTTGCTTATTCATTCATTTTCAGCAGCCAGAAAGCCAATTTGCTTATAGCAGAGAGTAGACGAAGAAAGGGAGAAATATAATTAACCTGGACATGAATTGGAGAGAGTTTGAGTTGGGTTTTTGTGCTCCAATTCCATAATACTAACTACCAAGAGGATTCAGCAATATCCATGAGAACCACAAGACCCACCCATTGAGCAATATAATCCCCTCCCTTCAAGTAGATGGTAGTCTAATGTGAAAATAATATAAATAAAAAAATGTGAAAGTCATAAAACCCAAGGAGGAGAGGGGTGACACTTGGCAATGATCCTTTAAAGAAAGTCTATTTGTTGAATGATTCATTCATTCATTTAACAAGCATTAACTAAAACCCTATATCAAGCACTGGCAAAGACAAGATCTCCTCAAGGAGCTTCTATTCTAGTGGGGAAGAGGAAAGTGGAAAAAACAAAACAAACAAACAAACAAACAAACAAAAAAACCCAACCAAAACCAGGTAAAATTCTAATAAACTAAAATCTGAGGAAGAGAGAGCTAAGATCTAGGGGTTATCAGGAAAGGCTATTGAAGGAGGCATTTGAACTGAACCTTGAATGGAGTAGGGATTCCAAGAAGTAGAGAGTATAGAATGGCTTATTAAAGGGAGTCTGTGAAAAGACAAGAATAGCTACAAAATCAATTTGACTGGAAAGAAAAATGAACAATGAAGAATAATGGAAAATTCATCTGGGAAGAAACTGGTATAGAATTTTGAAGGCTTGTTAAAAATATCAAGTACAGAAAATAGAATGCCACAGCAAGAGAATTGTATAAATGTTTACACATATATTGGATTTAACATATATCTTAACATGTATAACATATATTGGATTGCTTGCCATCTAGGAGAGGGGGTAGGGAGAAAGGAGGAGAAAATCTGAAACACAAGGCTATGCAAGGGTCAATGTTAACAAATTATCTGTTCATATGTTTTGAAAATAAAAAGCTTAAAAAAAAAAAAAAAGAATTTTAGCCAAGGAGCAATAATAACGAGCAGTTAAAGCTTCTCATTTATAAAGTGCTTACTATGTGCCAGACACTGTGATGAGCACTGAGGGATCCAGGGCAAGGAACTGTGCTTTAGGAATACCAGATGAGCATGTCCATAGAGAATGGAGTAGAGAGAGAAAAGGCTGGAGCAAGAGGACAAACTGCTTCTTCTTGGAAAGCAGGTGGCTAGTAAGGTGAGCTCAGCTTAGGCAGTGGGAGGAATAGGAAGAGGAAGGAAGGTATACCAAGGAGAAAAAATTTCATTATATAATCACAACACTGGACTGGGTCCATTGCAAGAAAAGGCATCAATCATTCAGTCAGTAAACGTTTATTAAACTCCTACTATGTGCCAGGGAAGCCAGGATTCAGGTTGAAGGAACAGTATTTCAAGCCTGGGGAATAAGTAAATTCAAAAATAAAAAATATCAATTTTTTTAAGTTTATTATTTTTAATTTTCAAATAACAAGTTTTGTTGTTGTTGACCTATTCCTCATGACCCCTCATTGAGCAAAAGAATCCCTGAATATCTATCTGCATATTCTAGCAAAAACAATTTTCTACATTAGCCACTTCTGAAAATTCATGTCTCTTTCTGCATTTTAAGTTCATCACCTCTTTGGCAGGTTAAATGTTTTTTTGAATTGCTTTCTCACCAGTACAACCCAATAAGATAAGCAGTGAATAAACAGTCCCCTTTAACAGATATAGAAAATGAGGTACAGATAGTTAAGTCACATGCCCAGAATCACACATTAGCAGAGTGTCATACTAGTTACTAAATATTATGAGGGAGTTGAATCAGAAGACCTGAATTTAGATGCAATTTTTAAACACACTATGGGATCATGGGCAGGTTGTCCAATTCAACTTTGTAAAGCATTTTAAAACAGAAATGTAAGGAGGAGGAGGAGGAGTAACAGTAGGAGGATTAATAATAGTAGTAGTACTTGTTGTACCATACCAGATTGCCTCTTATCTGTTGCCTCCTTGGATAAACCCAAAGAGCAAAATGTATGCCTGGAGGGCTGGCTCTAAGTTTTCAAAGCACTGAGTATGGAAAATATTACTGAAAGTCTCTCCCTAATTTTTGCTCTCTTTCTTTGGAGGAATTGACCACGTTTGTTTATTTCAGCACCAGTAACAGTGAGCAGATGCCTATTAGAATACCTTGGGAAAGTTTGCCAGGAAGCAACAAGACTAAATGGAAGGAGATGATTTAAAAAAAAAAAAAAAAATCTGATTAGGTAGTGAAGGAGTTGTTCCAGCTCTTAGGATCCCAGTTTGGAAACTATTTGTCCCCCTCACTTCCCACTCCTGAGTTTCTTTTAGTTTGGTACAGCAAGATTTCTTCCATGTCAAGAGAGTAGAGAGATGACCCAGTTGCCTTTAAATATGTGGAAAGTGACAGAAGACTTCAGATTTTTATATCCTTTTATTCTACAGTCCAAAAAATTCCCCATGACTTAAAGGCACTTGCAAGGAGACTATTATGTTCAAAGCACTATGCTGAACATTGAGGAGACAAAAAAAGAGGCAGAGTTCCTGCCCTCAAGTTACTTACTATTTAAGGGGAGAGACGATATACAAATAATTACATACAAACAAGGATGTATGAAATTGTGTGTGTGTGTATGTGTGTGTGTGTGTGTGTGTGTGTGAGAGAGAGGGGGGGGGGGAGAGATCGTAGGTATTTGTAATCAAGTCTATTACAAGCACAATCATTCAATAGATAGCATCCAGTACTTTCTTCAGAATAGACCGTTAGGTAATCAAAATATTGTTCTCATTTCACAATAGAGGAATCTTGAAGTGCAGGTTAAATGAGTTATTGAAACCTGCTGATGGAAATCAGCAGGATATTCCGATATATTCCTATATAGCCTATTTCCTATATATAGCAAGTCTGATACATAGATATAAAGATATGAGCCCATTCTCATCTCCATTAGATTATAGTACCTCAAATAAGTATTTATTGACACCTACTATGAATGAATATAACACTCAGGAGTTACTGGAAGGAGTAAAGCACTGGTTCTTCTCAAGAAGCTACAGACCCTTCTCCTGAGACCATTAAGAGACCAAGTGAAATCCAAATACTATCCTAAAGAGAAACTGTACAACAATCATATGATTAGACACAACCACTTTTTCTAGTTTTGTTGAATTTCAAAAGACTTTCCCTTTTCATCATCTTAAAAAAAGGCCCTTGAAATAAATTCAAACTATTTCTTAAATGATGTGGAGGTAGAGAGGGATACTTACCCTCAAAAGATTCATAATTGTTGGCCCTAAGAAATTTGTTACAATTAGCAAAGAATACAGAAAAGAATAAAATTAAATACTAAGCTTCGTGGCATTAGGAAAGGGAATCTACCTGAAAAATGGAAGAAACTTTTATTTATATGTTCCTTTTCAATCCACAGTGCTTTCCTCTCAAGGCATGTACAAGATACATACATAGTGCTATTTTACACGTGAGGAAATTGGGTCTGAACCCATTAATCAACTTGCTGATGTGAGTTGCCAAAAGTCTCCCACTTCTGACTCCATGAATATTCTTCTTTCTCCTATACAAGGCAGGATATGGTAGGACCCATTTGGAGGCATAAAATGCTCAAGAAAATTAGCAGATAAATCACAGAACTGCCAAAATAATAGTGGTCATTTGACCTCGGATTTGAAAACCTGGAATGAGGAAAAAGGTATGAAAAGCAAGCATGGAAGGGAACTCCCAGGATATCTAATTTCCTTACACATGAGACAAAAGCAAGTCTTGGAGAGTCGAGTAATTTACGATGCATAAGGTCACACAGGTAAGTAATAAGCTTTAAAAACCGGATTTGAACTCTGGGCCTCTGACCCCCTAACCAGTCTGCTTTCCACTGTATTACACTACTCCCCACTGCAGGCCATCTATTTCACTTTTAAATAAACAGCCCTGGATGCTAGGAAATTTCTCCTAACAGCAAGCTTAAATCTGCCTCTCTGCATCTTCTTCTCATTGCTGCTGGTTCTGCTCTGTGGGGCCAAATGAACAAATCTAATACCTTTCAAATACTTAAACACAAGAGACTCCTTGAGTCTTCTCTCCCCTTGAACAATCTATCAAGTGCCCAATTTCAATCACATTTCAGGTAAAGTGGGCTACATTATACCTGGGGTGGAGGGAGGATGTGGAGTAACTGGCTTTTGTAAATTAGGCTTTAAAAAAAAAAAAAATGAAGTCTGAAGCAACCCAGAGAGCTCCAAACTGTCTCTGTGGGTGGGAAGGGGCCTTGAACCGAATGAGTTTATTCATATCCCTATAATCAAGATAAAACTTCCTAACATATGATGAGACTATACCTGACTTTTCAACTACTGCACCACACATGATATAATCACAGTCTTTGTTACAATTCCTCTTTAAATCCAGGATTAGCAGGGCTTCCGGGAAGGTCATGGTAATGGTTTTGGAATGCACTTCTGACTTTTCAGGGAAACAGGTTTCACTTCAGGTTCCTCCCCACCCCCAAGCCCCCAAACAGAGACTTCAATGAATAAAAAGTCTTCTATAACCTACAGGAAACTCCTTAAAAACTTAGAGGGAGGTTACCTGGGAGAGGGGGAAAAAATAATAGAGATGATGGTTAGTTGGAGGGAGAGAGAGGACAAAGAGGTGGGAGGTGGGGAGGGAGAGATAAAGTGTGGGGATGGGGATGGGGGTGGAGAATTTGTTTGATGTTGAAAACAAACCCAGCAGAGAAGGCTGACCAACTGGCCCTTTCCAGTTATCCACATGGTCCGGTCCTTAGATGATAAGAAGGCATTTCAAAATTCCAGTAAAAGATCCTGAGAGAGCCTAATCTGTTATTTCCATCCCTACCTCAACCCCTCCCCCAAACATCTCCAATGAAACCATTAATAACAACTTACATTTATATAGGGCTTTAGAGGCATCCAGGAAACCTTCTTTGATCTCCCTCTTCCCCTTCTCAGACCTCAAGTTGCATTTTAATTTTTTTAACTCTATAATGAATTCATTATTACAGCTATTGTCATCTATACGTTATCATTTCTCTGGGAAGGTAAGATCCAAAAGCAAGTCTTACCTAAACCTTGTTTAGGAGCCTAATAGAGTGCACACATAGTAGGTACTTAAATGCCTAATGATGGAAAATAGGCCCTTAATAAATAAATATTCATTGTTGCTATTTCACCCGGTGCCTCCAACCACCTTAAATATTTTTAAATAAACAAAAATGCCTAATGATGGAAAGTAGGCCCTTAATGTTCATTGTTACTATTTCATCAGTGCCTCCAACCACCCCATGAGGCAGGGATTTTTGGTGTGAGGTCAAGTGACTCCATTCTTTGAACAGACATGAAGCACCTACTGTGTGCAAAAGTGTTATGCACTGAGAAAGATACTTTACTTAAAACCCAGGGCCTCTATCCTCAAGGAGTCTAATCCACTGACTAATAAGTAACTGGAGTCTGGATCCTAGAACAAACCCAGTTTTCTGACCCTGTCCCCCCCAATCCGGTTTTCTTTCAATCACTCCATAAAGCCTCTCCAATACTACTCAGGCATCGGAGGAGGATAAATTGGTGGGCAATAATAACAATAATTAGCTCAACATTCCAAATGAACATTTTGCTGCCCTGCTCCGGAGCAGGGCTGCAGTATTGGCTCTGGGCTTTGGGAAGTTAAGCCAGCAGAGCCCCGTGGGAACGCGGTGGCATTCCAGTGTTCCCTGCAAGCCAAGTGTGACAGCACACAGAGAGGGACGGCTGCCGTTGTTTGGGGGTGGGGTGAGAGCGGTTTTTTCATCATTTCATATTTACCAAGTGCCCACATTGTGCAAAGGAAACACTTAATGAACTCCCCAGTGCCTCGAGAGTTTACTCACCCAGAAAAGGAATCAACCCTTCCTGTGACTCTCAACATGAACTCAGTAAGTAAGGTGATGTCAATGAGCACAGCACTGCCCTGCTATCTGGGAGAAAGTTAAGGTGGGGAAGGCATGAAGCACAAGGAGGAAAAGGGTGATTGATTCTTTTCACTCTGGATCAAGAGCTCCTAACCTGGAGTCCATGAACTTTAAAAAAAAAAAAAAAAACACTTTTGGTAACCATATTTCAACATAATTGTTTTTTCTGTAATCCTATACATTTTATTGTATTCATTTTTAAATGTTATTCTGAAAAGGGGTTCATAGGCTTTGTCTGAAAGGTTAAGAACCGTGTTCTAGTTGAAAATTGGGGACAAATACTTCCTGCTCAGCTCAGGAAACAAAGCCAAACTGAAGCAGCCTGATAAATTGCCGGAAGAGATAATTCTCTTATTGCCCACCAAGTTTCTTCTAGGGGCTGTTACATATAGAATGTAGTAAAAGGAGACCAATGTAGTGTGGTGGGAAGAGCCTTGGTCGGAGGGCCAATAAGAGACTCTGCTTAACAAAGAACTGCTCACTGACCTTAACTTTTGGTCCTTAAACTAGTCCCATCAACTGCCTTACTCTCTATTATAAAATTAATGTTCTGGACCAAGAAATCTTAAGAATGCTCTCTGGTTTTAACATTCTATGATCTTAAGACTTGAAGTCTGGAGTCTACTACAAGCTGTGTCACCTTGGGCAAATGGAGGAGGAGGGCAAGGGGTGGAGTCAGTTTCCTTATCTGTAAAATGGGAGGGGGGAGTGATGACCTCCGAAGTCTCCTCAATGTCTTAATTCCATCCAGGTCGAGATGATAAGGATAGCCAGAATTCCAGGCATTAAAAAGGAGACAGTATGTATCCCATACCTTCCCCAACCCCACCCACATACACACACTATACAGAAACATTAACCTACCTTTGTAACTCAGGGCAATTTAACCCCTACCCAATCAAATTCTCACAAGTACGCTTGTCTAGACTTCCCAATCTCCTAATAACAATACTCCGGGCCCCAAGTAAAATACAGGGTTCTAATAGGACAATCACCTCTGACCACAAGTAAAATGTAATCTGGTCAAAGGACAGCAAAACTATCTGATTTTTTTTTTCATTTGTATCCTTGCACCTTGAAAATGGTAAGGATTTAATAAAACATGTCTTTTTTTTCTCTAATTATTTTGTTCTTTGTACAACCTAAAAAAAAACCCCAAAAAACCAACCAGCACACTATGCTTTTTTTCATATCCCTATTCCAAACTATTATTCTATGAAAAGAAAAAAAAAGAAATCATGCCTTCTTTAAACTATCACTACACACACACACATACACATACAAACACATATATATTAATCACAGCCTCCTACTTTAAGTATGAACAACTATCTACCCACCTGGCTTTGTAGCCACAAAAAGAGGTTTTCTACCTTGGCCATCCCATTAAAAAACAAAAACAAAAACATTTGGTGGCCAAGCTTCCAATAGTGAAACTCTAGGAATTTAGCTGGGCCGATTCTCAGAACATGAACACAAAAAGCTTGTCATTGGGGCTATCCATCTGAAACCTCTCATGCTCTGAAGCTTAAAACAACTTTCCAATCACCTAAATGTCTCAAGGAAATTTCAGGGGTGGCTATAGTCATAGCAGACAATTATTAAGTGTGGAAGTGAATTCTCAAATCAGTTATAGCTTGCGTGTGTGTGTGTGTGTGTGTGTGTGTGTGTGTGTGTGTCTTCCTGGAGGACAGGAGAAGAATAGAGACAGTTAATGCATCCTGAGCAAATGAACTCTTGTTTGCTAAGTGAATATAAAGCTTAAACTAAACAAACTGTGTGCCATGGGAATCTACCTGTCCCTGGCACAAAAGTTAGCTAACATCTACAGGAAGATACATGAATTATGCACTGAAGACTTAGCAACATGTAAGCACAGACTTGTTTTACTGGGAAAAGCCTCTGGGTAGAAACAGCCTGAGGGCAGGGTCAAAGCATTTTTCTAATATTTTGTACCACACCTTGGATACCACAGGCATTCAAATAAGCAATCATTATTCCCCATTGTCCTTTCAGGACAGGCTAACCCAGGGCACGCTAACTCAGACAGGCTAACTCCAGTAACATCAAAAACATCTTGACACAAACAGAGAAAAGGTAAAAATAGAGGGTACTTGGTAAGGAGTCAATCAAGAGACTGGCAAATGAACAGAAAATGGAATTTTGTCATTTTTTTTCACATAAAAACTGTCACTTCTTATGAATTCTTTAGGGAGGGATTGTGGCTTTGAAAGTAAGTAGAGGATGGGTGATTAATAGAATTCTTTCTGGAATGCTACTGTCCACATAAATTTCTAGCTCTGGCCTCCTCCCATCTAAACCATAGGATTATCCCTTAACACCTCACCCTTCATAAAATATAAAGTAAATCCACATAATACTTGATGAGGGTCTGAGACTCTCACTAGCTGTGTGATCCTGAGCAAGTCAATTAATCTGTTTACTTTAAACCACCAGAGAAGGAAATCCCATGTGCATTATGGCCCATGGGGGTCACAAAGAGTTGGAGATGACTGAACTATTCAACAACTTTGATGGATACTACCTTAACTCTACAGGGTATTCCTTTCAAGGGAACTTTTTTATACCTTAAGAGTCTCATCCAAGTTCTTTCTCCTAAAGAGACTAGATTGCTGGTCACTTTTTTGGAGAGCGACCAATGAATTTGCCCTAGTTCAGGGAAAACGTCACCCCAAACCAAAGACCATTTGCTATTGGGTTAAATAACCAGACTCAGATTCAGAAAGGGCCTCAGAAATCACTTAATTATCCCATTTTACAGATGAGGAAACTGAGGTCCAAAGAACAGAAGACATTTGACAAGATCACACAGCTAATAAACAGCAGAAGTGGAATTAGTACTCATGTAGGTGCTGTTTCATCAGCACCCATGGATTCAATTACTATGTCTAAGAAGATGACTTTATACAACCAGCCCTTGTATCACCAAATTTCACAGACGTTGACTCAACCAACATGTGCACAAGAGAACCTAGTTTTCTTCCCAAATTCAAAAATCTTGCACACCTTCCTATCATTGCTCAAGGAGAGGGCCATATGCCAGTCAGAGCTTTACAAATATTTTTGCACCACAACCCTTCAAGATAGATGCTGTTGTTATCCCAATTTTACCAATAAGAGAACTGAAGTAAAAAATGTTAACTGATTAATTCAAGGTCACACAGCTACTAAGTATCTGAAGTTGGATTTGAATCCTGGTCTTCCTGACTTCACCGCATCATCTAGCTACCTTATGAAAAGTTACCACTATTCTTCCTTTCCCTCAATTTAGTTATCATCCTGGACTCCTCACTCATCCTACATATTATTATGCATCCAATTCTTCATGACCTCCTTCTGGAGATTTTCTTGGCAGAGATACTGGAAAGGTTTGCCATTTCCTTCTCCAGCTCATTTTACAGATGGGGAAACTGAGGCAAACAAGATTAAGTGGCTTGCCCAGAGTGTCTGAGACCAGATTGTAACTCAGGAAGATGAGTATTCCTGTCTCCTGATGCTCTATCCATATTGCCAACTAGCTGCCCTCACCCTAGACAATGCAGCTCCATCTTGCCTCCAGTATCTTTTCCAATATCTCCTTTCCACTCCTCCCCTTCTACTCTTTTAACTATTACAATAGCCTCCTCTTTTGTCTCTCTGCTTTTATCCACTCTTGATAGATTTGTTACACAGCTTTCAGACATCCTGCAAAAAGCACAGATCTAATGTTAGCACCTTTTGCCCCTGCAAACCCTCCCCCACTCAATAAACTCTGCTAGTTTTATGTTCCCTCTAGAACAAGCATAAGCTCCTTGGTTGGTCATTTAAAGCTTCACACTCTGCCCCTTCCCACCTTTCTAGTCTTTCTTACATATAGTAATATGTAACCTGCACACTCTCTGAGCTCCAGTCTTATTGACCTACTCACCTACTGCCCTTGGTCCCCTAACTTGCAAATAGTAGAGATGGAATTCTAATCCCAGGTCATTGAGTTCAAAATTCCCTCCATTACATCATGAGACTGGGAATTCTCTGGGGACAGAGAGTATCTGCCCCCCACTCCCTATTTTTGTATCTCCAATATCTGCAGGCACTTCATGAATGCTACTTGACTGACCAAGGAAGGATAGGAGGAAGTGGAGGATTCGTTATTATTTAGACTATTACAGAAGCTAAAGAGGAAAAGAACTGGATTTGGAGTCCCACACATTGGCTGTAAAACTGGACTAATCAAAATCTTCAAACTTTATTGCGTCTTTATTCATCTTCAAAGTCAGGACAATAATAGCTGCACTGCCTCCTTCACAGAACAGTGGGGAGGTTCATGAGATAATACATGCAAACCTCTATCTAAAGGTCAGTTATTGTTGCTGTTATAGCTCATTCCTCTCGTATTTTTATTCTATTATTATTACTCATGTAATTCTTCGTGTTATAATTTCCCCATGGAGTTCCACAAACAATCCTAGAACCAAATCTTTATTCTGCTATTGTTTTTCTTTATTGAATGTTTCTCAGGACTACTTGCATAGGTGGATGAAGCAGCTGCTTTTTGTAACTGATTAAAATGATTAGAATGCAAGCTTATCTTCTGGAGGCTCATTGAGAGCATCTTCAGGATGACCACAGTCGCAAACAGGATGATGGGATGATATGGACCTCATCCTGTTCCACCATGATTTTAATTTCCTCTTCCAGACTTCTATATTTGAAAGCTTTTCACTCCAAGTAGCTTGGAAATTATGAACACTGATACTGTGTTTGGCTATGATGGGACATTTTTATATTAGACTATGTTATGTACATTTTATCATATAATATATTATTAAGTCAACAAGCAGGATTACTCCTCTCACCAAAAGGCTCCAGAGAATCACTAGGTGAGTGATTCTGGAACTACCATGCATATATAGCATGGAACATACCTTTAAAAAGACTTAAAAAAAAGGAAACTTTGGCAAAGCCAAAATAGCCCAGATAATTCCCATTTCTTTTAAACATTTCAACCCATAAATCTGTCTCTGGTTAATAATCATTTAAGGTCCGTTGATGCAAGGAAAACACTATGAGGTTGGTATGGAAGGACAAAGCTGGTATTAGAAGCACTTCTACCTCCTTTTCCTCTGCTCCGAAGGACACATTGTTAATAGGCTGTAGTTATGTGGCAGAGCTAAACCCACTTCTAACACTGACCAGAGGGTCATGGATCTGGGACCAGAAAGACCCTCAGTAGCCATCTAGTTTACTTCCCCCATTTTACAGATGAGGAAACAGAGGGCTTCGGAGTTAAAATGACTTGCCCAAGAAACAGGTTTTGAATTGAGAGATCATAACTACAAAGTTAGTGTTCTTTCCACTATACTGATCTGAGATATGTGATCCCGACTTAGTATTCCCCAAAAGAGGCAATATGGCATTAGAAGTGGGGCCAGAGAACTTTATTTAGGATCCCAGGTCTTCTATTTGCCTGTGTGACTTGCATTAGTCACCTAACTAACTTGAGTGGCGGATTCCTTCTCTGTTAGGGCTAAATAATCTCAATCAGAAATCCTATTACCTATGACTCAGGTTAGAGTCCTGACTCTACTACCTAACCCGTGAGCTTAATCCAGACTACCTCCCCATGCCTGTAGTTTCCTCATCTATAAAATACAGGTGTTACAACCCTGCTCTAATCTACCTCACAAGGTTATTGCAAATAAGAGGGAGAATTAGAAGGGACTTTGGTGACGATATAGTCAACTTCTACCCGACGGATCTCCAAAGCGAACAATTATTAGTATTCAATGAGATGATCTATGTGTAAAAGATGGAACAGCTTTGCTAAACTGAGGGTACCTGTGCAAAATCTATCCAGCAGACAGACTGCTAGAGTGGGTTAATCACTTCCCAGTAATTTGGATTAGCTCTTCTATTTCCCCTAGAGGAAAATGCCATACATAGTATTAGAATGAGCAGGTAGCCACTTAAAGGCAGCACAGTCGGCCAACTTTAAAAGTAGGACTTGCTCACATTTTGCATCAGATGCTGTCCAAAGTGCTAGGTGAAATTGGAGAAAATCTTTATTTATCCCAATGAGGGCAGCCTAGAGTAATGTAATGACTAAGAAAGTCTTAGAAGTGGAGAGATCTGGATTCAGATTCCACCTCAGAAACACACTGGCTGTAAAGAAAACTCTTTATGACTTGCAGGAAACTCTAGGTCAATAAATTGCAAAGCAGGCTCTCAGGTGCATAGAGAGTGGGAGTTTCCTCCAGGACAGAGCATCCATAAAATCCCAGTTCTGGGGGAAGGGAGGAGAAAGTCATCCCCCAGCCTAGCACAGAGAAGCAACTATCTATGCTAAGTAGAACTGGCTTTGAAGGCCGGAAGACATTCTGAAGTTTCTCCTTTTTTTCTAAGCTAATCTCTAAATGGGAACAATACTTATATAAATACATAATTTATGCTTCACAAGGTTAAAAGCAAAGTACTTTTCAAAGTTCAAAGCTGCAATATGAAGATGTGCTAATATTCTAGTATGAGATGCTAATTAAATGTTGGCTGAAGCACCAAAACAGGCAAATTTAGTCAAATTCATTTGATTTTATAACAAACAATTACATAAATATTATTAGACATATATTAATTGTTATTATAAATGTATTAATAATAGCATTTGTCTAGTGCTTTAAGAATTACAAAGGCTTTACATGTTATCTCATTTGATCTGGTACCTACAACCTAACTAGTAGCCTAACTACTAGTTCTAGTACCTAATAACATAATAAATGTTACTGACTCTCAGGACTCAAATGGCTAGGTGTCTGAGGGATAGTGGAAAGCACAAAGGTCTTGAAGTTAGAAATAAGAAATATATGGAGTCTAATTCTAGTCCCATTTCCTTGCTAGCTATAAGTAAGACCCTGAGTGGTCACCCTACCTCTAGGAAACTGCTTCCTCCAGTGAGCAATGGGCATTAGTAGATTTGCGATCAATTCCTCCCTCACAGAGTTGTTATTAGCAACACCATAAATCTATATAATCCATAGAATCTTGGGCTAGAAAGGGATAGTGGAGGTCAGCTGGTTCAAATCCTTCATATTACAACTAAAGAAAATAATAATAATTATTATTATAACAATGATAATATCATTTATATAGCACCTACTATGTGTCAAACAATATACTAATAAGTGCTTTGCAATTATCTCATTTGATCCTCACAATAACCCTGGCAGGTAGGTGTAATTATTATTATCTCTATTTAACAGGTCAGAAAACTGAGACAAACAAAAAATTAAGTTCCTAAAATTGGTAGTGGGGAAGAGGATGGTTGCCTAACATTTACAAATAGTAAGCATTAGAAGCAGGATTTGAATCCAGGTTCTCTGGCTCCAGAGCCAATGTTCCTCCTGTATCACAATGTACTCTAATATCCCATAATAAAAACTACAGTAAGAAAAAAAAAATTCATTTCAATCTTTTATCCCACAATAAAATCACTTTTTTAAAGGAAAAAATTATTCAATCTTCAAGTCATAGTCTAAAGAAAACACTTTTCCTTTCTATTTCCAAACCAGCAGCTTACTGCAAACACCTTTTCTGACTTTGATGTTCTCAGTCAACCACAAGGCTTCATACTAAGTAATAAGGCTTTAATAATGAACACCTGATAGCATCATCACCATTTGTTATTCAATGATAAAGCATAATGGTGATATTTTATTATTCAGTAATGAAGTATTAAAAAATTCATGGTAATACTCAGATAAGCAGTTTATATACCAGTTGACTGACTCCCTTCCAATGCCTTTTTCAGTCATTCTGGTTTCTGCCCCCTAAGTTTGAGAACTCTAGCCAATGGATAGAGTTAATAAATAATAGCTTGCTTTTACATGGTTTTGCAAAATGCCTTTCCTCACAAATAACACTATAAGATAAATATCACAGGTGTTATCATTTGACAACTGGGGAAACTGATCATGATCAATTTCATGAGGGAAGGTGTAAAGATTGGGGTTCTAGTATTCACTCTGCCTTTATTAGCCCTCTCCCCAAGCCTACCTCTCCCTGCTATAGGGACTGCATTCTCTGTATCTCAGTTTCCTTCCCAGATAGCCCAGTGTGCCTCTCTCTTTACAGGACTGTTAACAGAACACAATAATTTATCATACTAGAAAGTACCTGAGAGGCAACTTGGCGTAGTGGTTGAAGAGCTGGCTTCAAAAGCAGAAAGACTTGGATTCAAATCTCAACTGTGACATATACTGGCCATATGAGCCTTGGCCAGTCACAAAACCTATCAGTGCTTTAAGCAAACTGCTTCAGTTTGTCTGTCTGTTGGAAAAGATGTCAAAGAACAGATATTTATTTTCCAAGTGCTTTAAACTTTAAAAAGAAGAAAGCAAATAAAACAATTCTCAGCAACCTAACTCCAAGAGATGATTAATAGCAGTATCAGCTTAAAATCAAAACACTTTGTCAGAGCTTTCCAAGGTGCTCTCATTTGATCCAATTCTGGGCTCTTGTAATACCACAGGCAAGCCAAGCACTCCCAGAGCCCCAGATTCCTCATCTGTAGCAGGAAGAAGAAGCTGTAGGTCTCTTCTACATCTTGATCTACATATAACCTGATAACTAGCACTCTTACAATGCTTGCAAAATGTTTTCTCATTTGATCTGCAACAACAACCCTGAGCAGCGCTACTACATTCCTATTTTATATACAAGGAAACTGAGTGATTTGCCCAGTCACAAAGCTAATTAAGTATCTCAGGCCTTTCTGATTCCAGGCCCACTTTTAGCTGCTTTCCAAGACATTTTCTCTCTCCTTTATAAAAGGAAGGGCTTAACCCGGATGACCACAAAAGTTGCTTCCAACTGTTATTCCTCTGACAAGCACAAATGTCAACTTCCCAGTCTCAGTTAGGAACACAAAAGTCACACAGCACATTTACATTTAAAAAAAAGGTGCCTCCCTTATCAATAATGTCCGATCTGGTTAAAGGAAATTGCTCTTAGTCAAAAGTTGGCATCTCAAGCACTTCGCACCAAGTTTTAGTACAGGGAAAGAAACCCATCAGCCTCTCCTCTCCTCCCCCCCACCAATTCAGCCACAGTCCCTTTTTTACATCTGCATGAGAAACAAGGAGCCGGCAGCATTCTTAAGCAGTCAGGATGCATGTGCCCCAGGGTACAGTTTACCATTCCAAAGGTGAGCAGGCCCAAGTCAGAAATGCCCCAGACACTTCTGGCTGAGGACCTCTTAAGGAACATATGATCAGCACTTGAACTAGCAAGCTAGGAGTCATCTTTTATTGTTTATTCCATCCGGGGCAGTTTCCCATCAGAGATTATTTAAATACTCTTTTAACAAAATGGGATCTCACTCACCTATACATACTTTCAGCCAAGTAACACTTACCAGGTAGCAACAATAGGGCTTTCCAAACTTCAGTAGTGTCTTCCCTGTATTAGATTGACATTACACTGGGCCTTCCTTCCACAGGGCAGGCAATTAACTGTTTCCTCAATTAATTAAGTAGTGAATGGGTGCGCCCTTAAATCAGACATGTTGAAGCCCATAGCTTAAAAAGGCCAAGGTCTCTCATTTCATCCAGGGGATCTCCTGATCTTTATCTGGCCACTGGACCCGGATGGCTCTGCAGGGGAAATGAGGCAGGTGACCTTGCCTAGCCCTCCCTCACTGAAATCCAGGTCATTTGTGTGTCATGGTCCTTTTTCAGAATGAAGAACGGATAATTAATACAGAAAGAGAATGATCCATACAAAAATTGAGTTTGCTTATCCAGCCCAGCTAATAAAACCAATTCATTTGAATGTGCCTCTTTTTGTACCAGAATCCTTCACCTACTCATCAGGAAATGGGTAGAGAGAAGTGGCTAGCCCTTGAATTGGTCAGAGCTCTCAAGACTTTCAAAAACTTCAGTTTATTTTTCTTTACAATATTGTCATCTTCTTATTTGCTCTTATTCTGGTTCTCTTTACTCTGCATCAGTTCATACTACACTAACTAGATACTCTTTTTTCCCCATTCTCTCTTAACTTTAGCCTCTAGTTCTTATTTGCTGTGGTTTAGTAATGTCCAACTCTTCACAATCCATTTTGGGGTTCTTGGCAAATATATTAGACTAGTGGCCAGTTCCTTCTCCAGCTCATTCTACAAATGAGGAAACTAAGGAAAACAGAATTAAGGAATTTGCCCAGAGTCACCAGCTAGTAAGTGTCTGAGCTCAGATTTGACTTCGTGAAGATAAGTCTTCCGGATACCAAACCTGGTTCTCAATCCAACTGTGCCATCTAGTTTGTTATAACACCACTGGAAATTTTTCATTTATGATTTCTTGAAATATAATGTTCAAGTTTTTTGTTTGTTTGTTTTTGTCCTGGTTTTCAGGAAGTTCAATGATTCCTAAATTACCTCTGCTTGACCTATTTTCCAAGTCAGTTATTTATGGGATCCTGTAACATTTTTTTCTCTCTCATTTCCCAGCCTTTTGGTTTTATTCTCATGGTTCTTGACATCTTTTGGAGTCACTGATTTCTGTCTGGTTTATTCTAATCTTTATGGAAAGTTATTAGTGACATTTTCCACTTTCTTTTTTAAACTGTTCATCCTCTGCTTCTTTCCTTGAGTGTTTTTGTTTCATTTTTACATCCCTTTTTTTTTTGTAGGTATTATTGTAGCCTTTATGGAAAAATCCTTTTTTTCCCTGTCCTTTTTAAAACTCTCTTCTTGCAGCTCTTGTGGAGTTATTCCTTCTTTTTTGAGGGATTCCTAGATTTGCAGTATTTTTTCCCTACTGGATGGTGTCTTCGTTTTATTTCTCTCTCCAACTTTAGTTCCTGAATCAGGGCTTTATACCAGCAGGTATGCACGTTCAGCCTGCCTTACTTTCTCACCCTAGGTCATGGGGATACCTCCATCCAAGATAGCTCTCTGTAGATTTTTGGGGTTCTGAGTGCTGGATATTTAGGACCCCTGTGGTACCTCAAAACAGGATACTAAGGACCTCTGGACATCTGCAATGTCCCAGTCTGACTGCTGCCATATGGGTCCTGGTCACTGCTTCTCCCAAATATCCAGCTGGGGGATTACAACCAACATAGGGGTTTTTCTGGGGAGTGACACACTCTTACTGCCTCAGATCCGACTCTGGCCATGTTGGGAAGCTAAGGACTCATGTGCCTGCACAGATACTTTGTCTATTACATGTGGGCTGGTGACTGACTTGTTCTGGGACAAGAAATGACTTTTACTACTGAATTTCTTTATCACTCGGTATGGGGTTTTTACTGGAATAAGGATGGACTGAACTAGACAATGTTCCTCGATCCTGGAATCTACCTAGAAGTCTATCTATTACTACCCACACTGCCAGTGCAGGTCCACATATTTTAATTCAGTTCAAATTTATAAAACCTCTCCTACATGTCAAACAGTGTGCTTTGGTGGTGGGGAAAAGCAGCCAAAAATGAAGGGATGCTGGGATTTCAAGAGCTGAAGGGGGGACATTCAAGCATGGGAGAAGAGTGAAAAGGCATGGAAGTGGCAGATGCAAGGTCAGTAAGTAGCTAGGTTTGGCAGGAACTACAATACAAGAGGGAGTGATGGAAAATCAGCCTGGAAAGATAGGTTCTTTGATAAGAAAAGCCCTTGTTCTTTTCATATCAAAGCACAGCCCATGCTGGAAAACTAGGTCTGCTAAGCATTTGAGTTTCCACAGCACCTCTGGCTCTCCATGATGTCTGAATTATTGGAATCCATCCAGTCCTGGATAAATAGTAGATCCTAGTTCAGTACAAAACAAAGTCAACTTTTTTTAAAGCCCTGGACAAATTTTACCCTTTAATTTCCTTACCTGGGGGATGATAATAATACTTGTATTCTACCTCCCAGGGTTATAGTGCTTTATAAACCTAAAAATGCTATACAAATGTGAATAGTAGGGGTTGAGTTCCTTGAGGGCAGAAACAGTTCCTAATACATAATTCCTGACCTACTGTAGACACTTAACTTGTTGAGTTGCATTAAAGCTTAAAAAAACCCTTCAGGTTTTGGGGCAAACTTTCCAATATTAAGATTTCCAAGAGAAATCTCAATATACTGCATGAGATGGGCCAGATGGGCCATAGAAGGACCAAGAATTCTAGTCAGCATCTCCCTGCTCTCTGGCTGGGACACTAGTAGCCACTGCATCATCAGAAACATTTTTTCACCGAAATAAATCATGCTTCTACATGTCATAGAGATGAAAGGGAAGAGTTGGGGAAGGATGGAGGAAAGCAATCTTAACCAAATAAGGAGGTAGCATTGCTCAGCATATTTAATGCTAATGACCCAACAAGCTTGAGTCAGAGAAATGAGCCATCAATATATCCCAGGTTCAGAGAGAGATGCTAGATGGGAACATTATTCAGTTTGCTAATATGCACTTGTCAAAACACTCCCCCCCCAAAAAATTTTTTTAAACACCTCCAACAAACCAACAATTAAAACTTGAAAAAAAAAAAAATCCCAACACTTCATCTAACCATTACCCCAACCACCCTGCAGGCAAATGCTTGGGCAAAAGGAGGATAATAATAAGCACTTACATAGTGCCTTTTATCTCAGGATCTCAAAGCTTTTCACCAACATTAATATTCAAGTCAACCCAGCCAGGTTTGTAAGCATCATTATCCCAATTTACTGATGGGAAAATCTGAACAAGGGAGTTTGTCTTGCCTAAGATTTCCCAACAATGCATCAAGCAGCTGAGAAGGCAACAACAGGCCTTCCATATTCTCACCCCCAACTAGCAGTAGCCTGACTAAATCAGAGAGCTCATATGTGAGGATTAAACAGTATTTAAAACGTACATTCTGTAAGTATTTTGTATTGGGTTTATGTAAGTGTATGTTCTCTTCCCCACTAAAATACATTCATTCTTATCTTGGAGTCCCCTAGGGCCTATTTTGGGGCTGGTGGACAATTAATAAATACAATCTAAATGTAGCTGAATAAGTGAATTGAAAATGAAAAACTGAATAAACAACAATTCAATCCCTGGGTTTCCTCATTTGTAAAGGGGACAATAACTCCAGTAGCACTTTATTATTTTTTTTCAAATGCAGAAATAGAAACTAGGCTACATTTACACAAAAATGCTAAGTATTTGAAGTAGAGGAAGAAGGGAGGAGGGAGAGATGCAAAATTTTTGATTTCACTTTGGTACCAGATAGTAGGGAATGCTGGGTGTGGCTGGGTTGGAGGTCTAGGTAGAGAAATAGTCAGGTGATTGATTTGGTGGCTTTCCTGTTTTCTACAAGGATTCTTTTCCTTCAAAAGGGAATTGTTCCTTTTTCTTTTTTTGACCATCTTTGTCCATGCATTTCACACTGTCCTGAGTATTTGTACATGGGAGGTCAGCCACTATCCAATGTTCCTACAGAGGACAACTTTGTGATTCACTGATTAATTGGTCAGCAGTAGTAAAGTAACAATACCTAGAGCTGGAAGAAACCTTGGATAACAGCAAATCCAAGATCACTTTGAAAACTCTGGGGGATTTCTTTTTCCTTGATCTAGCCATGGTTCCATATGCATATACACAAACATATGTACACACATGTATGCATGTATAGAGATATATATGACATATACAACACATGGATAATATATACACATTTCACATGCATATAAAACATATATGGAATATATTTATAAGTATGTATATATGAAATATATGTTTATATATACACATAAATGAATGAACGAATAAAACAAATAAATAAGTGAGTCTATGTGAAGTGTGAAACTATCCAGAATGTAAAAAAAAATAATGAACAGATGTTTTCCATGTGATTGATAATCAACTGGACTGAAAATTCCAATACTCAGATCCAAGCTTTATCATCATTTATCTCATTCTCATTTTTTTAAAAGAAAAAGATCATGTAGAAATTGCCAAAGACCAATAAAGAAGGAGCAAACAATTCTTTTTTAACCCTATTTCATGTTTTGCAGACTACTGAGGAAATACTTTTTTTTAAGGTCTGCTTTTCGTAAATGGATTAAGAGTACAGAGTTGTGAATTCTGTGAACTCATTAAAAAAGAATCTCGAATCTTCAGGAAAACTAGGATAGCATGATAATATAATATAAAACACTACCCCTCACTATTCTCCCTGCCCCCATTTCCACATGTGTTTTTTTTTTAATTTCTTCTAGTAGGTCTCTGAATTTTGAAGGTTTTTCATTCCATGTAGTTTATCAAGTGTATGCTTATTTATGTGGTGACATCTATTAAAACATTCTTAACCAGTTAGGATCAATATGGTAAGAAATGGGTTCTCCCTCTCTCCCACATGCCATCTAAAAAATATTAGTGGTAGTATTATATTATATTAGGAGAATATCTATCATTTCTTGTATAACAATGGCATTCCAAAACATAAAAAATTTTTTAAATTAAACTTTTTTAAAAGAGGGAATACCTAAATAAGGAGAGTCTACACCCATCCTTTCTTGGGCTAAATCTTTTACTTGGTCAGGAGCTGGCAGCTTTGGTTCCATGGTTTAATCCAGATTTTGAGAACAGCAGTTAAGAATGGGTGTTCAGTCTCAGTCCAAACTGACTTTTAGTTTTTTACTATCTAGAAAAGTCCTGACCTCACTTTCTTAGACAAGAAATCTGGTTAACTGTAGACATTACGATTATTTCTGTTTCTGCTGCATCAGGTCATACCAGATCTCGAGAGCAGCAAATTTGAAGTGAGAGGACATAAATCCAAATTCTAGCTCTACCACTAAGCTTTGAGAACAAGGCAAGTCACATTACTCCTCTGGTCACAGGAAAGCTTTTTTTTTCTTTACCTGTAAACACAAAGGGTTAGGGGTTAGACTGGATGACCTCCAAATCTCCTTACAATTCTAATCTAGGATCCAAACATCTAACACAATGCTCAACAAATGTATGTTGAGTGAATACCTGACCTTGGCCAACTGCACCATCTCCCCCTCCCTCAATTTCTTAATTTAATCTCCTGTAAAAGTTACTTGAGGGCTGGGAGGATAAAGATGGCCTAGAGGATTCCCTTAAATTCTTGTGAGGTCTGACATTCATTGAACATAGAATAGATACTGCTATCTCCATTCTCCCTGCCCTATCTCTCACACACAGACTTTGCTCTGCTAGGTGGACTGACTATAAGGCTGCATCTGCTGGGATTTAACAACAAAAAGCCAGAATAATAAAAATGTGCACTTTTGCATCCCTGAAAAGCAAAATTCAACAATCCCAGGTGCAATTTGGTCAGGAGACATCTTTAATTTCATCTTTGCTTGGTGCAAGGAAGAGGTAACAGCAACAGGCTGCAAGGATTAGCTATGGATGTGCTGATATGTGTCAGACAATAGGGACCATCATGTAATGCAACATTCTCAAATTTCCCCTAGTCAGCAATTTGGAAAAGAAAACTTTTACACGGCCTCATAGACAGTAAAAGAAAAAGATCCCATTTTAGAGATGAGAAAACTGAGCCTCAGGCTGAAATGGATATCACTGCTGCTGCTGCTACCACCAGCATTTGTGCTTTAAGACTGGTATGTTATCTACTGCTACTACTACCATTAGCATTTGTCTAGTGCTTTAAGACTGGTATGTTATCTACTACTATTACTACTGCTATTGCTGCTGCTGCTGCTATTACTACTACTAATATTACTACTACTGCTACTACTACTAATACTACTAGCATTTATCTGATGCTTTAAGACTGGTATGTTATCTACTGCTACTACTACCATTAGCATTTGTGTAGTGCTTTAAGACTGGTATGTTATCTTCTACTACTACTACTACTACTACTGCTGCTGCTGCTGCTGCTACTACTACTGCTGCTGCTGCTGCTGCTGCTGCTGCTGCTACTACTACTACTACTGCTGCTGCTGCTGCTGCTGCTACTACTACTACTACTACTACTACTACTGCTGCTGCTGCTGCTGCTGCTGCTACTGCTACTACTATTACTGCTACTACTACTACTACCACCACTACCACCACCATACCAATTTCAGCTGTTGCTAATTTTCCTACTCTACTATGATTACTTTTATTGCAGCAATTAAGTGACTTGTTCAATATATATCCAAGATATGTTCAAATTCTGGTCTTCCTGACTCTAAATCCAGTATTCTATATACTTTTCTTTCTAGCTTATCTCTAGATTAAAGTCATAGGTTAATAAGTATCTGGGCCTACTTCATATACTAGACTTCCTAAATACAAATTCAGTGCTATTGGTAATACATTTTGATGCCATTACTCTCAAAATCTCCTTCCAAACCAAAAAGGGGAAGTAACTTAGCTTTCCTGGGCTCCAGTTTCCTCAGCTGTAAAATGAGGGGTGTTTGTCTAGATTGGGTTTCCATATCCCACTCTGTTGGGATCCCACAACTGATGACCTGTATCAAGAACTGCAGTCTTTCATACTAGCATCAAGTAGTCAGGAGCCCTGAAGTATTAAAAATAGAAGTCACATTAATACATTGTTGGTAGAGTTGTGAACTGATCCAACCATTCTGGAGAGTAATATGGAACTATGCCCAAAAGACTATCAAACTGTGTATACCCTTTGATCCAGCAGTGTCTCTAACTGGGCCTATATATCCAAAAAATCATTAAAAAGGGAAAAGGACCTAAATGGATAAGTGTTTGTGGCAAGGAACTGGAAACTGAGTGGATGCCCATCAATTGGAGAATGGCTGAATAAATTATGGTATATGAATGTTATTGAATATTACTGTTTTGTGAGAAATGATCAGCAGGACGATTTCAGAGAGGCCTGGAGAGACTTGCATGAACTGATGCTGAGTGAAACAAGCAGAACCAGGAGAACATTGTACACAGCAATAGCAAGATTATACAATGATCAATTCTGATGTTCATGGGTCTTTTCAACAGTGAGATGATTCAGGCCTATTCTAATAGACTTGTGGAGAGAGCCATCCAGAGTAAGAACTGTCAGGACTGAATGTAGATCACCATATAGTATTTTCTCCTTTTTTGTTGTTTGCTTACTTTTTTTCCTTTCTCATTCTTTATTTTTTTATATGATTTTTCTTGTGTGAATGTTGAAAACTATGCATATATTTCAAAAATAAAAAGTTTCTTAAAAAACAAACAAAACGAAACAGTCACAAGGAGAAGAAAGGATGGAGTAGTAGAAAAATTACTGGCTCTGTAGTCAGAGGACCTGAAATCCTCTCTCTGATATTGTGACCACTGACAATTGACTTAACCTTCTCAGGCCTCGATCTTCTCATCACAAATTGAGGATGCTGGGCTAGATGATCTCTAAGGCCCTTCCCAAATCTATGACCCTCGCAGGGCCTGAGATGAAAAGGCAGGGATAAGCCTGGAGACAAGATTAGATAATAACATGAGATCTCATCTTACTAGTACTTTGTGAGGAGAGAGTAAACATACCTAAGAATGCCTACCTGGTAAACTTAGGGCCTTAGATTATTCCAAGTTGTGGAAGACTTCATAAGGCAACTAGTCAAACCCTCTCCTCTATCTCTGTTTAACAGAAGAGAAAACCGGGACCTTGGTAAAGAAGTAACTTTTCAAGATCAAATAAGTAGGATTTGAATTCGTTGTCAGACCTCATGATTTACCTTTTTTCTTTTTTTTTCTTTTTTTGCTGAGGCAATTGGGGTTAAGTGACTTGCAGGGTCACACAGCTAGGGAATGTTAGGTGTCTGAGGCCAAATTTGAACTCAGGTCCTCCTGACTTCAGGGCTGGTGCTCTATCCACTGCGCCACCTAGCTGCTCTCCTATGATTTACCTTTCCACTCTACAATAACTAATTTTCTTTAAATTTAAAGCAGCCTCTTCCTGTGGATGGTTCCCACTACTCCCCTAAGCTGCACACAAGGCTCCACACCCCAGACACACATCCTTTCCTCTGGTCTTTTTTCAAGTCAGTGGTTAACAGGGATCCAAGCTGTCAAACCTGACTTCTCAGGGCATATGAAGCAACCCAAGAATTGGGGGAGGAAGAGGGGGAGGAGTTGTGTGAAAGGGAAGGGAGTCCCAGGAGCTGTCTCTGGTGACACTACTCACTAACCTGGGGCTCAAGCCCAACCTTTCACCCAGATGCACTGAACCATTCTCGTTCTCTCAGAACTAAAATAAACAAAGGAGGTAAACACCCTCAGGGGCACCCAGCTAGGAGCACAGGCTGCAGCCCAGGCAGGCAGCTTTCCAAGGACGAGTCCAGTCTTGGATAGCACAAGCCAGAGCAAAGCACTGCGTACACACTCTGCAGCTTCCCAGGCTCTCCCTCCCAGGCAAAACTGCAAAATGCAAACAGGAGCGGGGAAACTGGATCTAGGGGTGGACAGTTGCATTTCACTTTCAGGGATCTTTTGAATGTGAAGAGCTGACACAGCTTCACCATCTGGCTGACTGCCAAAGGTAAAAGGGTTGTTCAGAATCATAGAACCGTAGGTGAAATAAACCTCAAAGGCCATCTTAGGGGATGACCTTTGCCTGGCAGAGTGTGAAAAGCACAGGATTTTGAGTCGAATCCTAGGCTTTGAATCCAGGCACTTGACTTACTATCCATGTAATCCATGTATGGGATCTTGGACAAATCAATTTCTCTCAAAGAACTGCAATCTCCTCATCTGTGAAATGAAGAGTTTGGACTACATGATCTCTAAAAGTCCTCACTGCTCTCAGTCCAATGACCATAACCTTTCACTCGTCTCCTAGATCATCCAGATTTGACAGCCAATGTCCAATCCATACCTCATGCTACCCACCCAGTTCTAGTCTTTAAAGCCTTCACATCAAGGCCTACCTGAAGGCTAGGAATTCACTGCTAAAACAACTCATTTTTTTCTTTCATGGTTCTAACAAGTAAAAGGATCCTTCTAATGCTGAACCAAAAGCCATCTTTTGACAACAGTTCCCCTTCTGTTCATTTCCCTGAAACCAACACAACACATCTAATTCCATTTTGAAGAAGGATATTTAATGACAAGGATTATTATCCCACCCAAATCTTTTCTTTTCCAGACCAAACCACCAAGGATGGTTTCAAGTCCTTTTATGACTGTAAGTCCTGATCACACACTCTCTCAGGTAAGAACAATGACTTGGGGAAATCAATTTTCAAGTCAGTCAGAACCAAGAGTGGCTTACGTGGGAATAGAAAAAGAGATGGGAAAGGGTCAGGCAGTCAGTGAATAAGCATTAACAAGCACTACACTAAAAACTGGGGATATAAAAGTACAAGACAGTACTTGTCCTCTAGCTGTTCCCGATCTAATAGAAAAAAGTAGGTCATGAGAGTCTGAAAGACAAAGTTTGTAATAAAACAACACCAAGACTTTTTAGAATGAAGAGGTTCTAGATTAAATGAGCCCTCAAGTATATTACTCCTCTAATATGTTGGATATGTTCTAAGCATAATGGACAAGTTGTCCAGATGAAGGGCTGGCAAGGAAGACCTAGGGGAGAACTTCTTCACTGAAGTGCCATTCACATAGCAGCTTGGTGTTGAAGAAAGAACAATGAATCTGGAGTAAAAGAGGACTTGGGTTCTAAATTTACTCTAATACCTATTCCATGTGACTTTGGGCAAGTCATTTAACCTTTCTATAAATAATAAGGGTGTCCTCATTTATCAGCTCATCTATGACATCAGTCCTGTGCTGGGAGTAGGCTTATTATCAAAATTTGATAAACATGGAAACCAAGACTCAGACATATTAAATCATTTTGCCTAGTCATAGAGCTCTTTGATAGCAGATCTAAGACTCAAGTCCTGATATGCCCAGAATGACTACATGATCAAGTTCAAGAATGTATTTAAAAGTTATCTGCTCCCTGCAAAACCTCAAATGCTATACAAATTCCAGTAATTATTATTGATATTATTACTGTTATATGTTACAAGGTACCACCAGCTAAATTTTCAATAACAGGGCTGTCTAACCCAAATAGAAACGGGGCCAATAAATGATAAACAAAGCCTGACATATAAAAGGTGCTTGATAAATATTTATTGATTGACTAATTCATCCCTGCCCAGGCATATTGACTTAGAAAGACAGATATTAACATTATCTATGTTCTATCATATTTGCATTTATTTTGTTAATATTTCCCAACATCATTTGAATCTGGTTCAGTTTGCACTCACTCCCCAAAACCTACACGTATGATCACACTGCTCTATAGGAAATAGGAATGTACCCATACTTAAAGTACTAGATAATAATAATATCAAAAACTATTACACAGAGCTGTGAAAGGGAGAAGCCAGAAGCAGAAATGACAATGACAAGTAGGGGATATTTTCTAAGAGATAAGAGTGGTGTCTAAAGTATGATGTAATTCTTACTGTATTGATTTTATCTGGGCAAAATATTTTTAATTTTATATAATAACTGAAACCATCTATTTAACAGTAAAGTAGTTGACTCTGGACTCTGGCCTCAGAGTCAAAAAATCTGGATTCTAGCTACCTATGACATATTGGCTGAGTGATCCTGGGCAAGTGAATTAACCTTTCACTAAGACTAGAAATTACAGAAGAGATTCAGACTTAGTGTGGAAAAGTTCCCACTACAAGGAAATCATAGTTCCTTCTGCCTCATTTCTTATTTAGTTTTAATCACTGACTGGACATGGCCCTTCAATCACACTGAAACCTGTTAAATACCTTAGCTTAAAAAGGCCAGGATCTCCCACTACATGCAGAGTTATCTCTACCTTGCCACTAGACCCAGACAGCAATGGAAGAAAGAGTAAGGCTGGTGACTTGGGACATCCCACCTTCACTTAAATCCAACTCACCTCCCGGATGTAATGGACCTCTTCAAGAATAAAGGGCAAACAATAGCAATATGGTCCCTAATTTTGTCTTTTACGGTATTCTCCCTATTTCTAGTGAGGGAATCTTTCAGATCTCCTAGATTTCCAAATTTAGAATTATTCTCATTTTCCTTCACAAGACATAGACAGTCTTTGGGTTTTTTTGGTTTGTTTTTGATGAGGCAATCAGGGTTAAGTGATCTGAGTTAAGTGTCAAGTATCTGAGGCCACATTTGAACTCAGGTCTTCCTGACTCTAGGGTTAGTGCTCTCAGGCAACACTTAGCTGCCCTATACCCAGTCTTATTGATTTTGTCTCCACAAGACCTGATGATTTTCTGCTCACATTGCCATTTTACCCTCCCCATCCCTATTTTAAGCCCTCGTTACTGTTCCCCTTCACAAGTTATTGTAATATCCTCCAAGCTGGTCTCCCAGTCTCACTTCTTTCCAATCCAGCTTCCCACATATTTACCAAAATGAATTTTCCTAACACACAACTCTGACCTTCTCACTCCCCCCTGTGATAAATAAAGCTCAATACATTCCAATAGTTCCCTATCACCACTGGATTCAATCATAACTTCCTTTGTGGACATTCAAAGACCTTGACAACAAGGCCAAAATATTACTAGCATTTACATGGACAGCTAGACAGCACAGTAGGTAGAGCACTGAATCTGGAAGGAAGAAGACACTAGCTGTGTGATCCTGGGCAAGTCACTTAATCCGGTTCATTTCCCATTTGTAAAATGAGCTAGAGAAGGAAATGGCAAACCACTCCAGTATTTTTCCAAGAAAACCCCGAAGGAGATCATGAAGAGCTGTATAAAAACAACTCAGAAATAAGATTTACAACTTACTTTACATGTTAGTTCATCTGATCGTTACATCCTATGAGGTATTACTTTTACCCCTATTTTACAAATGACAAAACTGAAGCACATTGATGAAAAAACAAGGATCCTGGACCACAATGTCCATAAGCTTCTCATCTGAGACTCTTTCTGATTCCAAAGCCCACATACTACTCCTGTGCCATGCAACTGCCCCACAAAGAGCCAGAAACTAGTCTCATTGTCCCCCAGGGACCCTGCAGTCCAGCCAAACTAGACTTGCTGTCCCTCACAAATGACAGTCCAGCTTTTATCTCTATGCCTTTGCAAAAAACTGCTTTGAACTCTCAGCCTTTGCGTCTTGGAATCCCTAGGAGCCTTCCAAGCTTAGCTCAAAGCTCCCCTCTCCCTTGAAGCTTCAGGAGTCAATCTTTCCTCAGAATATAAGCTCTTTGAGGGCAAAGATGATCCCATTTTTATCTTATCTCCATCACCAGGAACTGTAGTTGGCACATAGTAGGGATTTAAGTGCTTTTCCCACTGATTCTAACAAACCCCATTTCTAGATTGTTTTATAGTTTTTATTTCTACATACCCCTTTCAAGTTTTCCCACCCAATTTGTATTCCCATTGCATCCTGGGTCATTTCCAACTGTCCTGATCTATATCTGGCCACTGGACCCAGATGGCTTTGGATGGCAACTTTGCTCAGCCCTTCCTCACTTAAGGCCAAATCAATTGTATGTCATGATGTCACATCTATGACATCACAGTCCCCTTTGAAAACAAAGGACAAACCTAACATCTCATACCAAGATAAGATCTAAATGGGTTCATGATCTAGATATAAAGAGGGACTTTGTAAGCAAGTTAGAGGAACGTAATATAGTTTATCTCTCAGACCCGTGGAGATGGAATAAATTTATGTCCAAAGAAGATCTAGAACTCCTTATTGAACACCAGATGGATAATTTTGATTATATTAAGTTAAAAAGCTTCTGTACAAATAAAACAAATGCAGACAAGATTAGGAGGGAAGCATCAAATTGGGAAATCATCTTTACATTTAATGGTTCTGATAAAGGCCTCATTTCTAAAATATATAGAGAATTGTCTCATATACATAAGAATTCAAGCCACTCTTCAATAGATAAATGGTCAAGGGATATGAACAGACAATTTTCAGATGATGAAATTAAAACCATCTCTAGTCATATGAAAAGTTGCTGCAAATCACTATTGATCAGAGAAATGCAAATTAAGACAACTCTGAGGTACCACTACACACCTGTCAGATTGGGTAAAATGACAGGAAAAGATAACGATGAATGTTGGAGGGGATGTGGGAAAACTGGGACAGTAATACATTGTTGGTGGAACAGTGAACGGATCCAACCATTCTGGAGAGCAATCTGGAGCTATGCTCCAAAAGTTATCAAACTGTGCATACCCTCTGACCCAGCAATGTTTCTACTGGGCCTATATCCCAAAGAGATCTTAGAGGAGGGAAAGGGTCCCACATGTGCAAGAATGTTTGTGGCAGCCCTTTTTGTAGTGGCTAGAAACTGGAAACTGAAGGGATGCCCATCAATTGGAGCGTGGCTGAATAAATTATGGTATATGAATGTTATGGAATATTATTGCTCTGTAAGAAACGACCAGCAGGATGATTTCAGAGAAGCCTGGAGAGACTTGCATGAACTGATGCTGAGTGAAACGAGCAGAACCAGGAGATCGTCATACACAGCAACAACAGTATTACATGATGATCAATTCTGATGGACATGGCTCTCTGCAACAAAGAATTGTCTCAAACCAGTTCCAATTGTTCACTGAAGAAAACCATATACACCCAGAGAGAGGGATGCGAAATGTGGACCACAACATAACATTTTCATGATCTCTATTGACATTTGCTTGCATTGTGTTGCCTTTCTCTGATTTTCTTTTTTTCTTATAGATAGGATTTTTCTTGCATAACTTCTCAAGCATTTCAACATTAACATGTAGTGGACTTCCTGCCATCTAGGGGAGGGGAGGGGACTGGGGGTAAAATTTGTAATGGAAAGCTTTGTAAAGATCAATGCTGGGGAACTACCATACATATGTTATACAAATAAAAAGCTTTAAAAAAAAAAAAAAAAAAAACACAAAGGACAAACAATAGCCAGAATTCCTAAAACACTAGAATATGGTTTGCAGTAGTTTTTCCCCATTTGTATTTGTTGTTGGTTCTGTTTATTCTTTTGATTAACAAAGGTAGTACCTAACCAGTTGTCATCTTTATTGATTCTTCCTTTATGTTGTTGTGGAATCCCTATCACAGTCATATCCATTGCTACCCAATACAGACCAGTTCCTCCCTTACCTCCTGCTTTGTTGTTCAGTCATGTCTGACCCCATTTAGAATTTTCTTGGCTCCTAGCTATGTAACCCTGGACAAGTCACTTAATCCCAATTGCCTCAGAAAAAAAATTTGAATTTTCTTGTCAAAGATACTGGAGGGGTCTTGTTATTTCCTCGTCATTTTATAGATGAGGCAAGCAAAATTACATGATTCACTCAGGATCTCCCAGCTAAAAAATCTCTGAAGCTGCATTTGAACTCAGGAATGAGATGAGCCTTCCTGACTCCAGACCTGTTTCTCTATTCACTTTGCAACCTAGTGCCCCCAATTTGTATATGACAGTCTATCCATAGATCAGAAGCCAATGATAATTCTAATTCAGCAATAATCAGTGTTTTCGTTACAGTTTCAACATTAAGGTAACAAAGACTTAAGGATCAAGTTTTGAACTCTCATGGAGAGTGAGAGGAAAATTCATGATTGGTATCTGCATATGAAGTATCGTATCTCCCCATAGTACACAGTAAGGTCCATGAAGGCAGGAAAAGACTAGTTTTGAGGTCCCCATACTTAAAAGTTCAAATAGATCTTCAAGGAGCTTGTGAACCACAGGAGGGAGAAGGAGACTACTGGCAACATCTCCAAACTCATTCCCTTTGGGATAAATCATCCACAGGCAGATGGAGCGCCAGAAACATTCAGGACATCCTGGAAGGAGT